>PVLA01016463.1:0-20631 GCA_004027455.1 Hydrochoerus hydrochaeris
CAGAAATCCAACAAAAGAACAGAATATTAAAAACTGTTAGAGAGAAAAGATAGATCACCTATAAAGGAAAACCTATCAGAATCACAGCAGACTTCTCAACACAAACAATGGAGTCAAGAACAGCATGGAGTAGAGTATTTCAGATACTAAAGGAAAATGACTTCCAACCCAGACCAATGTACGCTGAAAAACTATCCTTCAAAATGGATGGAGAAATAAGATACTTCCATGACAAATTACAGTTGAAGAACTTCATGATCAACAAACCAAACCTACAAAGAATACCGAAAGGCATTCTAGATACATATAGGAAAATACCACTAAGCAAGACAGACAATCAAACAGAATGGAAAGTTAAGATACAACATCAACAAGATAACATGTCAACAATAAACCAATATATGGCAGTTATAACCATTAATGTAAATGGCCTCAATTCACCAATTAAAAGAAACAGACTGGCAGAATGGATCAAGAAACAATGTCCAAACATATTCTGTCTACAAGAAACCAACCTAACCCAAAAGGAAACTCATAGACTGAAAGTCAAAGGCTGGAAAGAAATACTCCATGCAACAGGAACTCAAAAAAAAAGTGGTGGTAGCTATTCTGTTTGCAGACCATGTGAACTTAAAACCAAGAATGGTCCAAAGAGAAAAAGAAGGTCACTACATACTAGTTAGGGGAATACTGCAAGAGGAAGAGACAAAAATCTTAAATATATATGCACCAAATTCCAGAGCACCCAACTACACAAAGCAAGTATTAACAGAAATGAAAAATCAAATAGATAATAACACAATTATAACAGGGGATTTTAACACACCATTGACGCATAGGGATAGATCAACTATACAGAAAATCAGCAAAGAAATAAGGGAACTGAATTACACCTGTGAAAAAATGGATTTGATAGACCTATACAGAATGTTCTGTCAAACAACATCAGGATATGCATTCTTCTTACCAATAGATGGGACATTCTCTAAAATAGACCATATACTAACCCACAGAACATATTTAAGTAAATGCAAAGGAATTGAAATTATCCCATGCATGTTATCAGATAATAACACCATGAAACTGGAAATTAATGACAAAAGTAACTGCAAAAACTACACAAACACATGGAAATTAAATAATACACTCTTGACCAATCAGTGGGTCACAGAGGAAATTAAAGGAGAAATTAAACAATATCTACAAGCAAATGAAAATATGAATACAACTTACTGGAACCTGTGGGATGCAATAAAAGTGTTCATCCTAGGAAAATTCATTGCACTGAGTTCCCACATTAGGAGAACAGAATGAACACAAATAAGCAACCTGATATTACACCTGAAACATCTAGAAAAAGAAGAGCAAACCAAGCCCAAAGCCAGAAGAAGGGAGGAAATTATAAAGATCAGAGCAAAAATTAATGCAATAGAGACTAAGAAAACAATTGAAGGAATCAATGAATCAAAGAGTTGGTTCTTTGAAAGAATAAATAAAATTGACAAGCCCCTAGACAACCTAACTAAAAAAAGGAAAGAAAAGACTCAAATTCATGCAAAATGGAATGAAAAAGGAGAAATCACTACCGACCCTGTGGAAATACAGAAGATCATCAACAACTATTTCGATAATCTCTACTCATATAGGTTCGATATCACAGAAGAAATGGATAGATTCCAAGCAACATATGAACCACCAAAGTTGGATCAAGAAGATGGAAAACTGCTGAATAACCCAATTTCTATGAATGAAATTGAAAATGTAATCAAATCTCTACCAACAAAGGAGAGCCCCGGCCCAGATGGATCCACTGTGGAATTCTACAAGAAATACAAAGATGACTTAATGCCAACACTCCTCAAACTATTCAATGAAATTGAAAGGGAAGCAATTCTCCCTAAGTCATTCCTGGAAGCAAATATCACTCTAGTACCAAAACCTGAGAAAGACCCAACTAAAAAAGAGAACTACAGGCCAATCTCCCTAATGAATATAGATGCAAAAATTCTGAATAAAATATTGGCAAACAGGATGCAGCAAATCATCAAGAAGATTATACACAATGACCAAGTGGGATTCATCCCAGGCATGCAGGGATGGTTAAACATACATAAATCAATAAGTGAAATCCACCATATCAATAGAGCCAAAAGCAAGAATCATATGATCATTTCTATAGATTCAGAAAAAGCTTTGGATAAGATCCAACACCCATTCATGATAAGAATCTTACAGAGAATTGGAATTGATGGACTTTACCTCAATATGATAAAGCCCATCTACAACAAACCAACAGCCAGTGTCATACTAAATGGCCAAAAACTGAAAGCCTTTACTTTAAAATCAGGCACAAGACAAGGATGTCCATAATCACCGCTCCTATTCAATATAGTACTAGAAATACTAGCCAGAGCAATTAGACAAGAGAGGGAAATAAAAGGAGTAAGACAGGAAAAGAAGAAGTTAAATTATCATTATTTGCAGATGACATGGTACTCTACATAGAAGACCCCCAAACCTCCATTGAAAGTTTCCTAGATATAATAAATAAATTCAGCAAAGCAGTTGGATACAAAGTCAATACTCAAAAATCAATAGCATTCTTATACACTAAAAATAAAATCACTGAGAGAGAAATAAGAGAAGCCACAGCCTTCATGCTAGCATCCAAAAATTGAAATACTTACAGATTAATCTAATGAAAAATGTAAAACAGTTGTACAGGGAAAATTATAACACCCTGAAAAAAGAAATCAAAGAGAGCCTCAAAAATGGAAAGACATCCTTTGTTCATGGATAGAAAGAATAAATATTGTAAAAATGGCCATTCTCCCAAAATTGTTAAAGAGATTCAATGCAATCCCAAAGAAAATACCACTAACATACCTCATAGGTCTAGAGAAATCACTCCTAAAATTCATCTGGAACCAGAAAAGACCTAGAATAGCAAAGGCAATTCTAAGCAGCAAAGCCAAGGCACCAAACATCACAATCCCTGACTTGAAGCTATACTACAAAGCTACTGTGCTGCGTCCTAGTCCATCCACGCCTTGTGACAAGGTCCATGGGTGGAGGAGAGCGCTTCAAGGAATCGCTTCTCCAGGGAAAGGACACCGCATGTGGGAATTGGGCACAAGGATCTTGTAATGTTCTGTACTGATAATTGTAATTTGTGTAATTCACATATATATTTCTTCATGTAATACTCAATATGAAATCGAAAATAGAAATTCCAGAGGAGTTACTAGAAACCCTCTAGATAACCCCTTTGTGAAAACTAATTGTGAAATTTTACTTTCTGTGAGTAGTAAGAGAGAGTTTACACAAAAGCTTTAAATGAAAGAGCTCATGGGGGAGGATTTACAAAATTCCTGTGAGACAACTGCCCTGAGACACTGGACAGGCAGCCAGAGATGGGCAACTAGGACACATATGTTATGCCACCAGCCACCTAAGACAGGCACAGGATCAATTGCTGTCCTGCAGGCCCATGACAGGTAAGGCCTGGTTGGGTTCATATGAAGAGTCCTTGACCCAAGACAGGCGCTATCCTCAGAGGGCCTGCCATACTCCCATAAGTGATAAGGGAAAAAATGTAGGGAGTGACATGATAGCTTCACAGCTGCCGCTCTATCTCTCCCTCCAGTGGGCATCCAGGTGTGTCGGCTTACATTTCCCAAGCTAATTAAGTAACAAGATTAAAGTGTAACAAAGGTGAAAAAAGTTAATTAACACATATTGTTTAAGATTATCCCTGCCTGGCCCTAAGCCTGGGACGCTTCCTGCTTGGGGTTTAAGTTACTGCCAAAAGTTAGCAAATATATACTCCAGCTTATAAAAAAATAAAGTAGATTCAGATTCACTCACAGACGGGAGTGCAGTGTCTTCTGTCTCTCACTCGCCGACTCCCTGACCACCTTTGGGATCCATGAGCCCTGCCACAGCTGGACTCGGGCACTACTGTAATAAAATCAACATGGTACTGGAATAAAAACAGACCTGAAGATCAATGGAATAGATTAGAAGATACATCTACAAACACACTCAACCACCTTATCTTTGATAAAGGGGCCAAGCATGTTCACTGGAAGAATGACAGTCTCTTTAATAAATGGTGCTGGAAAAATTGGCTATCCATATGCCAAAAACTAAAATTAGACCCATGCCTATCACCATGTACTAAAGTAAAATCCAAATGGATCAAAGATCTAAATATTAAAACAGAAAAACTAAATCTGTTGCAAGACAAAGTAGGCAAAAAGCTTAAAGATATAGTGGCAGGTAGAGATTTCATGAAAAAGAACCAAACTGCATGGGAAATACTTCCCAGAATCAATAACCGGGATCATATCTTATTAAAGAGTTTCTGCATGTCCAAAGAAATCTCCAGTAGAGTGAAAAGAAAACCTACAAACTGGGAAAAAAAAACCTTAGTGAACTGTCCCACAGACAAAGGACTTCTGTCTAGAACTTATAAAGAATTAAAAAAATCAGACCCCTGAAATTCAAAGACCCAATCCAAAAATGGGCATCCAGATGAATGCCCAGTTCTCAGAGGAAGAAATACTAATGGCAAATAAATACATGAAAAAATGTTCATCATCTTTGGTCATTAGAGAAATGCAAATTAAAACCACACTGAGATACCATCTCACTCCAGAAAGAATGGCCAGGATCAACAAACATACCAACAACAAATGCTGGAGAGGCCGTGGGGAAAAGAGAACTCTTCTGCACTTCCGGTGTGAGTGTAGACTGGTACAACCACTGTGGAGGTCAATCTGGAGATTCCTCAAAAAGCTGGGGATGGAGGTCCCATTTGACCCAGCTATTCCACTCTTAGGCATATTCCCAGAAGATCTGAAAACATCTTACCACAGTGATATATGTGCATCCATGTTTATAGTGGCACAATTTGTAATAGCCAGATCTTGGAAACAATCTAAGTGCCTATCAACCAAGGAATGGGTAAAAAATTGTGGTACTTTTATACAATGGAGTACTACTCAGCTCTAAAAATGATCACATTGAGATATTTATAAATAAATGGATGCATCTTGAATCTATACTCATAAGTGAAATAAATCAAACTCACATGTATAAATACCGAACAGTCTCCCTAGTGTAAGAAATGGTAACAGTAAAGAAGGTTTTATGGAAATCATGGTTCACCATTGTACTGCTTTGATGTCTTATGTCTTCACTCATTGGTTCATATGGTTTTATTCTGTTTTGTTTGATCTTAATATATGTGGTCATATGAATAGTTACTTTGAAGACAAGACAGTATGGTAGCCAGTGTTGATTTAATATCATCTTGCTCTGAAGTCCTACCATGCTTTTTTTCTATTACCATTGGTTCTATCATGTTGTGTCTTATTGGATTTTAATATGTATGATAGTAAAAACAAAATTTTTATGGAAAATGAGATAATATAGCAGCCATTGTTCATCTTTGCTCGTATGGTTCAGAATGTCTTGGAATACTTCCATTTTTTTATGTTTGACACTATTGTGTGTAAAGCTAAGCTCAACTATTTCAAAGAAAGAGACATTATGATAGCTACTGTTGATGTCCAATTCTTGTTGTGAAGTGCTGTGTTGCTTGCATTGTTCTGTTCCGATCTGCTTGGATCTGTCCTCTTTTGTTTTAGTCTCTTTAAAATAAAAAAATGCATTATCAGATAAAGAAAATGATACATTTGCATTGTTATGCCAATAGATTTGCAATAATTTCAGTGAAAATAAAAAAAACATATTTGGAACTTCAAAAAGGAACAAAAGAACTTCAAAACTGATACATCTAAGGGTAAACACAACATTAACTTTTGTATGAGTGCCTTAAGTCATGTCTTATGATTGATGTGAATAATATTACAAAGATATATGTGATCCACAATTTATGTTCATAAATGTAATTTTATTGAAAATCTGTGAAGAAACCAAACTGGAAATGAGACTTTTATACTTTATTCAAATTTGGATAATGCTCATAATTGTCCTAACATCACTTAATGAAGAAATACTTTTTCCCATAATTAGTTATTACAACCTTTGTCAAAGTTCAATTTTCTGAAAATGTGTAAATTCACTTCTAGGGTCTGTATTCTGCTTCATTTTTTTAGATCTCAACAAGATATATACATTCCACAGTTACTGAAGTATACAAGATATAGTAAATATCTAATGTTCTACTAACAGTTGAATAAAACAAGATTATATAATGGTAACATTTTTCAGCTTTTAAAAATAACAAAATGCTGTCATTTTAACATAAATACACCTGTAGAATATTATGCCAAATTAAATAATTCAGGCACAGAAAGATAAGTACTGCATGATTTCTATTTTATGAAAAATATCTGTCAAACTAATAGAAGTTGAGAATAAAATTATGGTTTCCAGGGGTGGCAGATGGTGGAGCAGGAAATCAAGTGGTATTTCTCAAATAGTACAAAGTTTTATTTATGCAAGATGAATAAGTAGTGAATTTTATATCAATTTTTCATTATAAATATTTAATATACAGCATATTGAATACAGTTCACATTATTGTGTTGCATTCTTGAAATTTTCGGAGAATGTAAATAGTTACATAAAATGAATATGGTAGCTGAAGTAATGAATATGTTAATTAGTTTGGATATGTTGATGATTTCATAATACATACATACATGAAAACATTAAGATATACCTCATAAATATAGACAGTTATTATTTGCAAATCACATCCTGGAAAATATTACAAATGTTTAAAAATGTATGAGAATTATTTCCTGGATGCACTAAGTTGAGGTCAGTGATGACCTTGATTAGTATGGTTTAAAAGGAATAATAAAGAAGAGAGGATTCTTGAAAAACCTAAGACTGAAGTTGCAGAAATGGAGCAAAGGCAGGGTAGACAACAATTCTGAGGATTCGTGATAATAATGGAAGCAAAAGAATTAGGTCATAGCTACTAGGATAAATGTGAGCAAGGTATAGTTTTAAGATTTAATTTGCATTTATCGAATTACCAGTGATGGTGAACATATCTTCATGTATTTATTTTCCGTTTGCATATCTTCATCTGATAACTCTGTGTTCATCTCTGATGCATATTTTTGGAGAGGGTCTTTGAATTTGGGGTTTTGATGTTCTTCAGTTCTTTATATGTTCTGGATATAAGTGCTTTGTCTGAGGGATTGTTGGCTAAAATTCTTTCCCTTTCTGTGGGTTTCGTTTTCACATTGTTGGTGATTTCTTTTGAAGTGAAGAAACTTTTTAGTAATATTAGATCTCAGTTGTTGATTCTTTGAAGTATTTCCCATGTGGTTTGCATTTTATTCTTGAATTTTTTGCCTACACCTATGTCTTCAAGATTTCTACCTACCTTGTCCTCCAGTAGATAGTTTAGTGTTTCTGTTTTAAAGTTTAGATCCTTGATCCATTTTTATTTTAGTGTATGGTGATAGGCATGGGTCTAGTTTCAGTCTTCAGCATGTGGAAAGCCAATTTTTCCAACACCATTTATTAAAGAGACCTTTTTCAAGTGAACATGTTTAGCCCCTTTTTTCAAATATAAGGTAGCTTTGTGTCTTTGTAGTAGTGTTTGTATCTTCTAATCTGTTCCACAGATGCTCAGGTCTATTTCTTTGCCAGTACCATGCTGATTTTATTACTGTGGATTTGTAGTATAGTGTCAGGTCAGGAATTGAGACGCCTCCTGTCTTGCCTTTTTTACCCAGAATTGCTTTTGCTATTCTAGGTTTCTTTTGTTTTCAAATGAATTTTAGGAATATTTTCTCTAGATCTGTAAGGTATGTTGGTGGTATTTTGATTGGGATTGCATTGAACCCGTATAATAGTTTTGGGAGTATGGCCATTTTCACAAGGCTGGTTCTTCCTAACCAAGAGCAAGGAATATCCTTCCATTTTCTAATATCCTCTTCAATCTCCTTTTTTAGAGTAGTACAATTTTCAGCATATAGATATTTTACATTCTTGGTTAGGTTTATTCCTAAGTATCTGATTTTTTTAGATTGAATAAATAATGTGTGTGTGAATGTGTGTGTTTGTGTGTGTGTGTGTGTGTGTGTGTAAATAAAATGGGAATTGTCAGGTTGGCAGAGTTAAGATGACTCTGTAATGAAGAGATAACTGTACTGGAACAATTTGCTTAACCAGTAGAAAGGTTTGCAATCTATTCATGAAATGGCAGAAATCCAGACTAGAGAGCTGCATGGAGAGTTTATCTTTAAGAATAGAAAGTAAGGCAGAATATAAAAACACAGATGCTGAAAATGCTAAAATATACAAATAGAAATCTATAGAATTGTCTATCTGTAAGTAGAATATCAAGTCAACCTAAAATTGGGACGAGAAGGTGTTTGGAGTTGTGGTTAGCTAGTAGACGATGTGGAATCATCACCTATGTTACTAGTCGTGATTCTGTGAACACTTTATTTAAGACTGTCTCTTCATTTCAAAGTAGGCAGTTACTGTGGATTTTTGATCTGAAACTGATTCTATGTAAGTGAGATAATCACAAATGTAAGCTTATTTTGACATTTGTGTTTCCAATATTCACAAAGGACTTATCCCAAATCTTGCTATTTTTATGCAGCAACCACCATAAATGAAACTACCCATGATTAAAGGAACCTCACAAATATGCCAGATGATATACATAGGCAAGATAAAAATAGTCAAAGACTAGACTCTGAGGCAAAATATCATCTTATACTCATTTTCAGACTCCCATTAGGTGAATTGATTTTTTTTGATGTTTACAAATCTTCAGTTCCATCTTCCTATGTTAAAACATTTTTCAAGTAGTAATGTTTTCCTCTCAATAATATCTAAAAATTGCTTGTGTATTGATTTGAAATACAAATAACAAAATAATTATCAATAATATATGTAGGGACTATCCTGAAATTATATACGATGGCTAATGGAATCACACTCATTTAGGGAGACCCATTAGCTTAGAAAATAAGAATAAATGGGATGTAAGTTATGATCCTCAATGATATTTGTATTTGGAGTCTACCCAAGTATATGTGCCTTGCCTTGCCTTTGGATTTCTTGCCTGGATCTCTGATCTAGGTAAAAGTCATCTCCTTTATCTTTTACAATAGCCTGAACCCAGTCCAGTGCCTTAGGTAGTTTGCAGTGTTCACCACACTCCTTCAATTTGCTGCCCTCCAACATATCTGAATATGTTAGAATATTTAAAACCTGTCCAAAAATGTGCTGTCTATGGTGGACATTTCTCCCTCCCTCTGGCTATGCCGCCAACCTAGTCCTGATCACATTGTACTTTTCAAGCCTGAACAGTATGTTAACCTATGTCAGTAATTAGAATGTACGCTGTTGAACTCCCAACATATGATCACATTTCAAAATAGTGAAGCAGATGTTCCTTTGATTATAGTGTTTTCCATTTCTACAGGGTCAAACAGAGGTTGAAGAACAATGGTGGAGACCATGTAAGGCTATAAATTACCCACCGTTTTAGGATTAGCACCTTGGATAAGTCCTGTTTTGCCACCATCTGGTCTCAGGTATGAAAACATGAATGAGATTAATATACAAAGAGGTTACTAATAACTTTGCAGTGTGTTTACAGTACATAATATAACATTATTAAGTTAAAGAGAAACTTATTCTTCATGTTAGTAGGAAACAGTTTTCCTTAGAGACCATCACATCCAATAATGTAAAAAACTGATATGTTCATCTGCTGTCCAAAGATAATCTTTTCAATTTTCAAACATTAAGGAAACCATATTAAACATGAATTTGCTTTGTCGACATACACTTAGAATTAGATGAGCAAAACAATATAAGATATTTGTGCCCGGTGTTTGCATGGCCAAATGAAGTGTTTACCTTAGAAAACTGCATTGGGCCAGTCTCAATCATCCAGTACCCTTTGATTAATCAGTTGTATATTGACCACCCTAAGTATTGCCCATTTGGAGGACATTATTGTAGTGATGGATGGAACTTAGACATAAAACAAACAGTAAGTATATAAATAAATTGTAAAATAGCAAGTGGTATGCAAATAGTAAAAAAAAAAATAAAGCAGAGTAAACAGGATACAATAGTGGTAAGAAATACTGAGTGGTGAGGCTTAACCTCAGTGAGGTAACATTTAAGCAAAGTTCAGATTGATTCTGAGACTAGAGAATCACAGTAGAGAGGATAGCTTGGGCACGCATTCTAACACAGTAGTATATCTTGTGTTTTAGAAGAATGCCTAGGAAGAAGTCTTTATGCATGGAGCAAAGTGAATGAGTCATGACAGAAGAGATAAATAGGAAAGTAATGACTATTGATATTTTAGAGGGTCCTGATGACCGTTAAAGATATTTTGACTTAGAATGGGAAAGGGAGTCATTGGATGCTGCAGTTAAAAAAAATGACATCATCTAATTTTCCAAAGATCAAGGAGCAAGGATGAAAAATGTCCTTGATGGGAACCATGAATTGGCATAGTATCTGTCTGAGGCACTCCTGGCCATGCCTTGTGCACTAGTATTGGAATGTCCAAATCTTTCTTCCTCTAGGTCATCATTGAGATATTGATGATCATTGAGGTTGTGAGGCTCATAATGCAGCATGAAGCCTGCTGAGTTCAATACACACTAAAAACTAGTACCCAGATGTGAGGATGGAGCTTAACTAGTTTCTTTTATGATATTACATTTGCCCATCCAACCATTATTTCTATGCTGTTCCAGGAAAAGAGCCACACCTCTCCCCCAGCAATGGCTAATAAAATAGATACTAGCTGGAGATTCTTGGTCTTTGTTCCCAGAGAACATTGACACACCCAGAGCCCTATTTCCTTGTAATTCTTTCTTTCTACTTTTCTTTCTCACCAGGCATCATAACTCTTGGCAGGAGATTGAGGACTCACTGCAGGGTTCCCTGATAACTGGTGCTGGGAAAGGGTTATCAATAAGTCACCAATATTCCAGTTGCTCAAAAGCCTTGGATGTGCACTAACAAATGTTTTATTAAACATGACTTTTATTTACATTTGTTTTATCACACATGATAATTTTTTCCAATTAAGCAACATTCAAAATAATGGTTTTATCAGTCACAGAAACACACTATCTCTCCCCTACTTTAAATTTATTTAAATAGTTCTACTCTTCACCTGAACAGCATTGAGAACATTGCAAACACTCAATAAATTTTAGCTTAATCCTTTTAGCTCTCTTTTCAACTCTTTCCAAATTATTGAAAAAATTGGTTATTTATATTCATATCTTTCCAATAGCCTATAAGTTCCAAGAGTTTCTAGCAATCCCACTTGGCATAGCTTTAAATTTTAGAGCTATCCTATCACCAAGTGCTCAGGAAGATAACAACAAATGACTGAATTTTGAATATAAAGTGGCTCAATGTGCATCATGGATTTTATTACAGAACTTAATGCTAGTTTACATGCTTAGTAACAATAATGAAAAACAGTACTGCATCTTTTTCCTCACTGCCTAGTAAAAATCAAATCAGTATCATTACCATTGTAGAATCAAGTAAGTTACCTCAAGTAGCCAAAAATTCTCTTTGATTGTGTCTATCTGTCCACATGGAAAGATCTTTATTATTACTGGCTTCAGGTAAGTTTTGATTTTAATATCATAAACAATTGTTACATGAAATACAGTCAGAGTTTGATGTGGAAAAGTATCATATGAACTTCTCTCTTCCACTCCCTTGTCAAAAGCACTACAAGATATATGTGGTTGCTCAAGGTTGAAGAATATATCTTTTCTTTGATGTGAAATGCAGCATGCAGCTCATAGGTCAGCAGTTTCTATTACAATGTGATCTATGTCATTGCTTAGGAGATTTTATCACCCATGATGAGAGTTTAGAGGAACAAGTATGGAAGAAAAATGGTTTCTCTTAAGTGGTACATACAGTGCAGGTCTCAAAGTCTTGAAGCTAGACAAAATGGAAAAACATTTTATGGCAAGATCACCATGTTTCCTTTGAGAAATTTTACCACAAGGAGAGTCAAAAGACATCTGAGGTTAATCAGTTCTTCTCACTGTTTTAGACATAATGAATTCTCAAGAGAATGTGAGTAATTAGATGTCCTTTCAAGAGAATTTAGGAAATCACTAGAATGCAAAACTTCAAACCGTTAATGCACTAACTTCATTTTCTAAAACTTTCTTTCTCCCATGAAATTATTCTTCTCCTACCTGGACACTGGAGACACCCACCGCTATTACTGTTTAACTCTCATAGTAATCACATAGTCCCAATTTTAGGTTGACTTGGTATTCTACTTACAGATAGACAATTCTATAGATTTCTATTTGTATATTTTAGCATTTTCAGCATCTGTGTTTTTATATTCTGCCTTACTTTCTATTCTTAAAGATAAACTCTCCATGCAGCTCTCTAGTCTGGATTTCTGCCATTTCATGAATAGATTGCAAACCTTTCTACTGGTTAAGCAAATTGTTCCAGTACAGTTATCTCTTCATTACAGAGTCATCTTAACTCTGCCAACCTGACAATTCCCATTTTATTTACACACACACACACACACACACACAAACACACACATTCACACACACATTATTTATTCAATCTAAAAAAATCAGATACTTAGGAATAAACCTAACCAAGAATGTAAAATATCTATATGCTGAAAATTGTACTACTCTAAAAAAGGAGATTGAAGAGGATATTAGAAAATGGAAGGATATTCCTTGCTCTTGGTTAGGAAGAACCAGCCTTGTGAAAATGGCCATACTCCCAAAACTATTATACGGGTTCAATGCAATCCCAATCAAAATACCACCAACATACCTTACAGATCTAGAGAAAATATTCCTAAAATTCATTTGAAAACAAAAGAAACCTAGAATAGCAAAAGCAATTCTGGGTAAAAAAGGCAAGACAGGAGGCGTCTCAATTCCTGACCTGACACTATACTACAAATCCACAGTAATAAAATCAGCATGGTACTGGCAAAGAAATAGACCTGAGCATCTGTGGAACAGATTAGAAGATACAAACACTACTACAAAGACACAAAGCTACCTTATATTTGAAAAAAGGGGCTAAACATGTTCACTTGAAAAAGGTCTCTTTAATAAATGGTGTTGGAAAAATTGGCTTTCCACATGCTGAAGACTGAAACTAGACCCATGCCTATCACCATACACTAAAATAAAAATGTATCAAGGATCTAAACTTTAAAACAGAAACACTAAACTATCTACTGGAGGACAAGGTAGGTAGAAATCTTGAAGACATAGGTGTAGGCAAAAAATTCAAGAATAAAATGCAAACCACATGGGAAATACTTCAAAGAATCAACAACTGAGATCTAATATTACTAAAAAGTTTCTTCACTTCAAAAGAAATCACCAACAATGTGAAAACGAAACCCACAGAAAGGGAAAGAATTTTAGCCAACAATCCCTCAGACAAAGCACTTATATCCAGAACATATAAAGAACTGAAGAACATCAAAACCCCAAATTCAAAGACCCTCTCCAAAAATATGCATCAGAGATGAACACAGAGTTATCAGATGAAGATATGCAAACGGAAAATAAATACATGAAGATATGTTCACCATCACTGGTAATTCGATAAATGCAAATTAAATCTTAAAACTATACCTTGCTCACATTTATCCTAGTAGCTATGACCTAATTCTTTTGCTTCCATTATTATCACGAATCCTCAGAATTGTTGTCTACCCTGCCTTTGCTCCATTTCTGCAACTTCAGTCTTAGGTTTTTCAAGAATCCTCTCTTCTTTATTATTCCTTTTAAACCATACTAATCAAGGTCATCACTGACCTCAACTTAGTGCATCCAGGAAATAATTCTCATACATTTTTAAACATTTGTAATATTTTCCAGGATGTGATTTGCAAATAATAACTGTCTATATTTATGAGGTATATCTTAATGTTTTCATGTATGTATGTATTATGAAATCATCAACATATCCAAACTAATTAACATATTCATTACTTCAGCTACCATATTCATTTTATGTAACTATTTACATTCTCCGAAAATTTCAAGAATGCAACACAATAATGTGAACTGTATTCAATATGCTGTATATTAAATATTTATAATGAAAAATTGATATAAAATTCACTACTTATTCATCTTGCATAAATAAAACTTTGTACTATTTGAGAAATACCACTTGATTTCCTGCTCCACCATCTGCCACCCCTGGAAACCATAATTTTATTCTCAACTTCTATTAGTTTGACAGATATTTTTCATAAAATAGAAATCATGCAGTACTTATCTTTCTGTGCCTGAATTATTTAATTTGGCATAATATTCTACAGGTGTATTTATGTTAAAATGACAGCATTTTGTTATTTTTAAAAGCTGAAAAATGTTACCATTATATAATCTTGTTTTATTCAACTGTTAGTAGAACATTAGATATTTACTATATCTTGTATACTTCAGTAACTGTGGAATGTATATATCTTGTTGAGATCTAAAAAAATGAAGCAGAATACAGACCCTAGAAGTGAATTTACACATTTTCAGAAAATTGAACTTTGACAAAGGTTGTAATAACTAATTATGGGAAAAAGTATTTCTTCATTAAGTGATGTTAGGACAATTATGAGCATTATCCAAATTTGAATAAAGTATAAAAGTCTCATTTCCAGTTTGGTTTCTTCACAGATTTTCAATAAAATTACATTTATGAACATAAATTGTGGATCACATATATCTTTGTAATATTATTCACATCAATCATAAGACATGACTTAAGGCACTCATACAAAAGTTAATGTTGTGTTTACCCTTAGATGTATCAGTTTTGAAGTTCTTTTGTTCCTTTTTGAAGTTCCAAATATGTTTTTTTTATTTTCACTGAAATTATTGCAAATCTATTGGCATAACAATGCAAATGTATCATTTTCTTTATCTGATAATGCATTTTTTTATTTTAAAGAGACTAAAACAAAAGAGGACAGATCCAAGCAGATCGGAACAGAACAATGCAAGCAACACAGCACTTCACAACAAGAATTGGACATCAACAGTAGCTATCATAATGTCTCTTTCTTTGAAATAGTTGAGCTTAGCTTTACACACAATAGTGTCAAACATAAAAAAATGGAAGTATTCCAAGACATTCTGAACCATACGAGCAAAGATGAACAATGGCTGCTATATTATCTCATTTTCCATAAAAATTTTGTTTTTACTATCATACATATTAAAATCCAATAAGACACAACATGATAGAACCAATGGTAATAGAAAAAAAGCATGGTAGGACTTCAGAGCAAGATGATATTAAATCAACACTGGCTACCATACTGTCTTGTCTTCAAAGTAACTATTCATATGACCACATATATTAAGATCAAACAAAACAGAATAAAACCATATGAACCAATGAGTGAAGACATAAGACATCAAAGCAGTACAATGGTGAACCATGATTTCCATAAAACCTTCTTTACTGTTACCATTTCTTACACTAGGGAGACTGTTCGGTATTTATACATGTGAGTTTGATTTATTTCACTTATGAGTATAGATTCAAGATGCATCCATTTATTTATAAATATCTCAATGTGATCATTTTTAGAGCTGAGTAGTACTCCATTGTATAAAAGTACCACAATTTTTTACCCATTCCTTGGTTGATAGGCACTTAGATTGTTTCCAAGATCTGGCTATTACAAATTGTGCCACTATAAACATGGATGCACATATATCACTGTGGTAAGATGTTTTCAGATCTTCTGGGAATATGCCTAAGAGTGGAATAGCTGGGTCAAATGGGACCTCCATCCCCAGCTTTTTGAGGAATCTCCAGATTGACCTCCACAGTGGTTGTACCAGTCTACACTCACACCGGAAGTGCAGAAGAGTTCTCTTTTCCCCACGGCCTCTCCAGCATTTGTTGTTGGTATGTTTGTTGATCCTGGCCATTCTTTCTGGAGTGAGATGGTATCTCAGTGTGGTTTTAATTTGCATTTCTCTAATGACCAAAGATGATGAACATTTTTTCATGTATTTATTTGCCATTAGTATTTCTTCCTCTGAGAACTGGGCATTCATCTGGATGCCCATTTTTGGATTGGGTCTTTGAATTTCAGGGGTCTGATTTTTTTAATTCTTTATAAGTTCTAGACAGAAGTCCTTTGTCTGTGGGACAGTTCACTAAGGTTTTTTTTTCCCAGTTTGTAGGTTTTCTTTTCACTCTACTGGAGATTTCTTTGGACATGCAGAAACTCTTTAATAAGATATGATCCCGGTTATTGATTCTGGGAAGTATTTCCCATGCAGTTTGGTTCTTTTTCATGAAATCTCTACCTGCCACTATATCTTTAAGCTTTTTGCCTACTTTGTCTTGCAACAGATTTAGTTTTTCTGTTTTAATATTTAGATCTTTGATCCATTTGGATTTTACTTTAGTACATGGTGATAGGCATGGGTCTAATTTTAGTTTTTGGCATATGGATAGCCAATTTTTCCAGCACCATTTATTAAAGAGACTGTCATTCTTCCAGTGAACATGCTTGGCCCCTTTATCAAAGATAAGGTGGTTGAGTGTGTTTGTAGATGTATCTTCTAATCTATTCCATTGATCTTCAGGTCTGTTTTTATTCCAGTACCATGTTGATTTTATTACAGTAGTGCCCGAGTCCAGCTGTGGCAGGGCTCATGGATCCCAAAGGTGGTCAGGGAGTCGGCGAGTGAGAGACAGAAGACACTGCACTCCCGTCTGTGAGTGAATCTGAATCTACTTTATTTTTTTATAAGCTGGAGTATATATTTGCTAACTTTTGGCAGTAACTTAAACCCCAAGCAGGAAGCGTCCCAGGCTTAGGGCCAGGCAGGGATAATCTTAAACAATATGTGTTAATTAACTTTTTTCACCTTTGTTACACTTTAATCTTGTTACTTAATTAGCTTGGGAAATGTAAGCCGACACACCTGGATGCCCACTGGAGGGAGAGATAGAGCGGCAGCTGTGAAGCTATCATGTCACTCCCTACATTTTTTCCCTTATCACTTATGGGAGTATGGCAGGCCCTCTGAGGATAGCGCCTGTCTTGGGTCAAGGACTCTTCATATGAACCCAACCAGGCCTTACCTGTCATGGGCCTGCAGGACAGCAATTGATCCTGTGCCTGTCTTAGGTGGCTGGTGGCATAACATATGTGTCCTAGTTGCCCATCTCTGGCTGCCTGTCCAGTGTCTCAGGGCAGTTGTCTCACAGGAATTTTGTAAATCCTCCCCCATGAGCTCTTTCATTTAAAGCTTTTGTGTAAACTCTCTCTTACTACTCACAGAAAGTAAAATTTCACAATTAGTTTTCACAAAGGGGTTATCTAGAGGGTTTCTAGTAACTCCTCTGGAATTTCTATTTTCGATTTCATATTGAGTATTACATGAAGAAATATATATGTGAATTACACAAATTACAATTATCAGTACAGAACATTACAAGATCCTTGTGCCCAATTCCCACATGCGGTGTCCTTTCCCTGGAGAAGCGATTCCTTGAAGCGCTCTCCTCCACCCATGGACCTTGTCACAAGGCGTGGATGGACTAGGACGCAGCACAGTAGCTTTGTAGTATAGCTTCAAGTCAGGGATTGTGATGTTTGGTGCCTTGGCTTTGCTGCTTAGAATTGCCTTTGCTATTCTAGGTCTTTTCTGGTTCCAGATGAATTTTAGGAGTGATTTCTCTAGACCTATGAGGTATGTTAGTGGTATTTTCTTTGGGATTGCATTGAATCTCTTTAACAATTTTGGGAGAATGGCCATTTTTACAATATTTATTCTTTCTATCCATGAACAAAGGATGTCTTTCCATTTTTGAGGCTCTCTTTGATTTCTTTTTTCAGGGTGTTATAATTTTCCCTGTACAACTGTTTTACATTTTTCATTAGATTAATCTGTAAGTATTTCAATTTTTGGATGCTAGCATGAAGGCTGTGGCTTCTCTTATTTCTCTCTCAGTGATTTTATTTTTAGTGTATAAGAATGCTATTGATTTTTGAGTATTGACTTTGTATCCAACTGCTTTGCTGAATTTATTTATTATATCTAGGAAACTTTCAATGGAGGTTTGGGGGTCTTCTATGTAGAGTACCATGTCATCTGCAAATAATGATAATTTAACTTCTTCTTTTCCTGTCTTACTCCTTTTATTTCCCTCTCTTGTCTAATTGCTCTGGCTAGTATTTCTAGTACTATATTGAATAGGAGCGGTGATTATGGACATCCTTGTCTTGTGCCTGATTTTAAAGTAAAGGCTTTCAGTTTTTGGCCATTTAGTATGACACTGGCTGTTGGTTTGTTGTAGATGGGCTTTATCATATTGAGGTAAAGTCCATCAATTCCAATTCTCTGTAAGATTCTTATCATGAATGGGTGTTGGATCTTATCCAAAGCTTTTTCTGAATCTATAGAAATGATCATATGATTCTTGCTTTTGGCTCTATTGATATGGTGGATTTCACTTATTGATTTATGTATGTTTAACCATCCCTGCATGCCTGGGATGAATCCCACTTGGTCATTGTGTATAATCTTCTTGATGATTTGCTGCATCCTGTTTGCCAATATTTTATTCAGAATTTTTGCATCTATATTCATTAGGGAGATTGGCCTGTAGTTCTCTTTTTTAGTTGGGTCTTTCTCAGGTTTTGGTACTAGAGTGATATTTGCTTCCAGGAATGACTTAGGGAGAATTGCTTCCCTTTCAATTTCATTGAATAGTTTGAGGAGTGTTGGCATTAAGTCATCTTTGTATTTCTTGTAGAATTCCACAGTGGATCCATCTGGGCCGGGGCTCTCCTTTGTTGGTAGAGATTTGATTACATTTTCAATTTCATTCATAGAAATTGGGTTATTCAGCAGTTTTCCATCTTCTTGATCCAACTTTGGTGGTTCATATGTTGCTTGGAATCTATCCATTTCTTCTGTGATATCGAACCTATATGAGTAGAGATTATCGAAATAGTTGTTGATGATCTTCTGTATTTCCACAGGGTCGGTAGTGATTTCTCCTTTTTCATTCCATTTTGCATGAATTTGAGTCTTTTCTTTCCTTTTTTTAGTTAGGTTGTCTAGGGGCTTGTCAATTTTATTTATTCTTTCAAAGAACCAACTCTTTGATTCATTGATTCCTTCAATTGTTTTCTTAGTCTCTATTGCATTAATTTTTGCTCTGATCTTTATAATTTCCTCCCTTCTTCTGGCTTTGGGCTTGGTTTGCTCTTCTTTTTCTAGATGTTTCAGGTGTAATATCAGGTTGCTTATTTGTGTTCATTCTGTTCTCCTAATGTGGGAACTCAGTGCAATGAATTTTCCTAGGATGAACACTTTTATTGCATCCCACAGGTTCCAGTAAGTTGTATTCATATTTTCATTTGCTTGTAGATATTGTTTAATTTCTCCTTTAATTTCCTCTGTGACCCACTGATTGGTCAAGAGTGTATTATTTAATTTCCATGTGTTTGTGTAGTTTTTGCAGTTACTTTTGTCATTAATTTCCAGTTTCATGGTGTTATTATCTGATAACATGCATGGGATAATTTCAATTCCTTTGCATTTACTTAAATATGTTCTGTGGGTTAGTATATGGTCTATTTTAGAGAATGTCCCATCTATTGGTAAGAAGAATGCATATCCTGATGTTGTTTGACAGAACATTCTGTATAGGTCTATCAAATCCATTTTTTCACAGGTGTAATTCAGTTCCCTTATTTCTTTGCTGATTTTCTGTATAGTTGATCTATCCCTATGTGTCAATGGTGTGTTAAAGTCCCCTGTTATAATTGTGTTATTACCTATTTGATTTTTCATTTCTGTTAATACTTGCTTTGTGTAGTTGGGTGCTCTGGAATTTGGTGCATATATATTTAAGATTTTTGTCTCTTCCTCTTGCAGTATTCCCCTAACTAGTATGTAGTGACCTTCTTTTTCTCTTTGGACCATTCTTGGTTTTAAGTTCACATGGTCTGCAAACAGAATAGCTACCACCACTTTTTTTTTGAGTTCCTGTTGCATGGAGTATTTCTTTCCAGCCTTTGACTTTCAGTCTATGAGTTTCCTTTTGGGTTAGGTTGGTTTCTTGTAGACAGAATATGTTTGGACATTGTTTCTTGATCCATTCTGCCAGTCTGTTTCTTTTAATTGGTGAATTGAGGCCATTTACATTAATGGTTATAACTGCCATATATTGGTTTATTGTTGACATGTTATCTTGTTGATGTTGTATCTTAACTTTCCATTCTGTTTGATTGTCTGTCTTGCTTAGTGGTATTTTCCTATATGTATCTAGAATGCCTTTCGGTATTCTTTGTAGGTTTGGTTTGTTGATCATGAAGTTCTTCAACTGTAATTTGTCATGGAAGTATCTTATTTCTCCATCCATTTTTGAAGGATAGTTTTTCAGCGTACATTGGTCTGGGTTGGAAGTCATTTTCCTTTAGTATCTGAAATACTCTACTCCATGCTGTTCTTGACTCCATTGTTTGTGTTGAGAAGTCTGCTGTGATTCTGATAGGTTTTCCTTTATAGGTGATCTATCTTTTCTCTCTAACAGTTTTTAATATTCTGTTCTTTTGTTGGATTTCTG
>PVLA01016464.1:0-20655 GCA_004027455.1 Hydrochoerus hydrochaeris
TGATACAGATGGAAGAAGGGAGGAACACAAAAAAAGGAGAGAAACATTCGATAAAGAATATAAAGAAAATATAGAATACATGAAGCAGATTCAAAGAGACTACCAGGAAAATAAAAACTCCATTGAAAGCTGGCAAAACTCCTTAAAAGAAACTAAGGATAAACTATCAAAACTTGAAGACAAGTTGGCAGTGTGTGATCATGAAAGGAAAGATCTCTTAAAAATAACAAGGAAACAGGCAGTAACAATACAAAGGCTAGAAGATGACAAAAGAATCTACAATTTAAGAATAAGAAACATGAACGAAGAAGCAGGAATACATACAGGCGAATTACAAAGGCTATACATGGAAATAATTAAGGAAAACTTCCCAAGCATGGGAAAAGAAAATGACATTCAGTTGTGTGAGGCATACAGAACTCCATCCACCTACAACCAAAGCAGATCTATACCCAGACATATAATAATCAAGATGCCAGAAATTCAATATAAAAACAGAGTATTAAAAGCCATCAGAGAAAGAAATAGATTACCTATAAAGGTAAGCCCATCAGAATCACGGCTGACTTCTCAACCACAGACCATCAAATCAAGAAGAGGTTGGGGTGAAGTGTTACAATCCCTGAAAGAAAATAACCTCCAGCCCAGATTGATGTACCCTGCAAAACTGTCACTAGAAGTTGATGGAGAAACAAGATGCTTCCATGACAAAGAGGAACTGGGGGAGTTTGTGGCCACCAATCCAACACTACAGAGAATACTGAACGACATTCTAGAGAGAGGAAAAAAAATACCAGGATTTTAGGAACAGTGGCAGAAAGGCCTCAATGAGTGGGGCAGGAAGTAAAATGAAGGAGAAAACTAGACAAACAAAGGCAGAAAAATAGCATAGCAGAAATGAGGCAGAGAAGGATAACTAGAAAGTATAATATAGATGGTCTTGATATGCTATATTGTAAATAGTGCACCAGGATTTAAAACCCACATTACCCACACTACTCTGCTTAGATGTATTATATTCTGTTCCAGTCATTTTTACCTGTACTAGATTTGAGTGCACAGACAGTAATCCCAAAAATAACAGGATATAGTACGGTAATCATCCTTAATTTCCTATTAACTTAATCTAAAACTTTGTATAACCTGCACTGTTTTACCATGACTGATTGTAATCCAGTCTGGTTTGTTGGATCGCTGTTTTGTATTGATAGATTTTATTCAAAGCTCTTATGATTGATAATATCAAGTCTGAGAGTATAGGCAACTACACTTAAGATGACAAGATTCTCCAGAATATCCACTCTGGTTTGATTATTACCTGCCTTTGAAGTTTTATACTGTCTACAATATTTTATTTTTACTAATATTGTTATTTGCTGCTATACTCAATCATATTGCTATGTTCAATTATGCCTGTTGATATAGACATTCTATTGAAGATAATAAGAAACAACACAGTAATCATTGTAGATCACCTTGTACAGTGGTTTTATATGACTTTTTGGTTTCATGTTTTTATAGGAATTGTTTTTGTCTTGCTAAGTTTTGTTTTTTCCTCTAATACAGAAAGTATAGAAATACATGCAGATATTCATGCATGTGTAACTGTCTACACTCTCACTGTTTGACTATCTACTTCTTATGCTTTAATTTTGTAATTTGAGCAACTATTTCTAAGAGGACAATATGTAATTTTAACTAGTGATTTCTTATTGTTTATCTTTTTTTTGAATTCTGTATTACTCTATCCTTTACATGCTTTTGTTTCTCTTTAAATAAAATTTAAAAAAACATGCAAGTGACCCAAGGAATAAATGAAATGTAATATGCATACACACACAGTGGGGTCTAGTCAGCCTTCAACAGGAAGGAGATTCTGAATACACCACGGAAGGGAGGAACATGAGGACAATATGACAAGTGAGATAAACCAGCATTGAAAAGACAGGTACTGCACAATTCCACTTCCAGGAAGTATATAGAGTAGTTAAAACCTCAGACAGCAAGCAGGGTGACAGTTGCCAGGGTTTGGAGGAAAGAGGAATCAGCAGTTAGTGTGTGTATATTTTCATAAGAACAAGATGAAGTTGTGGAGATGAGATGGATATTGGTAATGGCATGATGAGTGTATTTAATGCCACATTGCTGCATACTTACAGATGATTAGGGTGACAAATATTGTGTAACGGGCATTGCATATAATACAATTTTTAAAATTTTTTTGAGACAGGGTCCTATTCTTTAGTTAAAAGTGGCCCTGAACTTACAATATAGCCCAGCCTGAGTTTGAACTCACAATGATCCTCTTGCCTCAGCTTCCATACTGCCAGGATTATAGATGTGTGCCACTATTGCTGGTAATAGATTTGTTTTGAATTGAGAAAAAGAGATACCCTTGTCACAAATTCACACCAGTGGATCACATCAGTGTGACCTTACCTCTGCTGCTTGAAGTGTCTGCCTGAGGGGTATAGTCTCTAAACTACTCCACACTTCACCATTAGCAATGTGAAGAAAACCAGCCAATCTTTAGCATCTCACCTTCTAGAAAGGTCTAGAGATGGGAATTTACAATATAGCTTGATGGAGTGCTCATATCCAGTCACTGGTGGATTTCAGTGACCACTTCTTTTGAAAGAAACTACATAAAAAATACAAAGTTAAAGTTAATTTCTTTAAGCAGAATAAACGAGTTAAATGAATAAACTCTTTATGAAGAATGAAGTGTTTGCCAAAATGTACTCACTTGGAAAGCAGGAACATCAGTAACCCCATGGGGATGGTAGGCATTTGCAAAAAACAAGCAAACAAACAAAAAAAACAAAAAACAAAAAAAAACCACCAAAAGACAGTTAAACTTTGGTGTGTGTGCTTGTGTGTGTTGGTGGGTAGGTGTAAGCATGAGCATACATGTGAAAGTAAGGGTGATTCAGAAAAGTATATGGCAGCTGAAAAATATGTATTACAAAGTGAGTTGGAAAAGCAGTTCACACACACATACACACATGCACGTGTGCACACCCCAAAAACATCTCTTGACAGATGGAAGGAACCAAGAAGCTTAATCAATTATTTTCACTCACATCAAAATTCTATTTTCTTCAAGGAATGAAGGTAAATATAGGAAGAAAACAGTCACAAGATCTGAAAAATGGCAAGCAAATAGGTTTGAAAGTGTACTGTTTTCTGCTTGTGCATTTTCTGATTCCTTCCCTGGTTGTTCACCCCATTACCTCTGTTCCCTAAAGTCAATACCGAGGAGCATGTCTAACCCTTTTCCTTACTATGGGGCCAATGTGTGTCCCTCCAGAGTCCAGATGTTGGACCCATGAAGAAGGAGGTGGGGCCTTTGAGGGTAAAGATTAAGTCAAGAGGGCTCTGCTGTCTTGAATGGGATTGGTGCTTTCATAAAGGAGGTGGAAATTCCAGTCCTGTTTGTCTTCTACCTTCTGCCATGTGAAGATAGAGGACCAAAGTGCCATCTTGGAAGCACGGAATGAGCCTCAACTGAACGTGGAACCTGCCAGGCTTCCAAATGGATTTCACAGCCTCTAGAACTATGAGAAATAAATCACCCCTGTTTGTAAGTCACCTGGCCTTAAGTAAGTTGTCATCAGCCCAAACAGCTGAAGACACTACTGGTTTAGCTTTTGATGCTGATTACAAATCCTGAAATCACTGAAAGTCAGAGATCTTGTTGGATCTTGCAAATTCTTAACCATTAGGAGCCTCAGATCCTGCACCTCTTAATGTCATGAAGCACTATGTTTACTCACTTTGTTGCTAATGGTAGCAGCTGAGAATACTTTAGTGAATTATATTATTTTATTTTTATGAATATGTGTTTGCCATATATAACATTTACCTTTCTTGGTGGGGATGCTACATGTGCATAACACATCTTAGTTCCTTTGTCATTCCTTTCCCTCCCCACTTGATCCCCCTTTTTTGGTAGATGTTTGCAGTACCTAACATTCCCATTCTTCTGTGGAGTTGGTGCCTCTACAGAGCAGATATTAATGTCTTTTTTCATCCTCTTCCTAAAACATGGCGGGAGAGAAAAGGAAGCAAAAAAGAATTAAGATGCATAAAGCAGAGTTTCCAACTCCATATAAGTAATGTAAACACCATCTCCGGAGCCCTTCCCTTTTGATTTTAAGTTTGTTGCTCTAGTTAACATTTCTGAGAGGCACAGGATGACACAGTAGATATGTGGGCTCTAGACCACCTGATTGTTCTAGAGTCTGCAATGGATTAGGGAGGAAACTTTGTAATACACTTCAAGGAGCAGTTTTCTTTGCTCTTCAGGATTCTGTGGTACCCTGGGTGTCATCAAGTCATAGTTGGAGAGACGCTGTGTGTTGAGACACCTATGGGCCAAAGCGTACAGTCAGAAGAGTCAACAGTACTCAGTACATGAAGTAGATACCACACCACACTTATTTATGTTGAAAGGGAAATTAAAATTTTAAATAAAGCCTACCATGATAGACTGCCAAGAGCAGGCAGACACGTCTGTGGACAAGCCTGGTAACAGAACATTCTTTCCTTCATGTAAGCTTGTGAGCAGATGGTCTTGAAATGTAATAGAACATTTTGTGCTTTGTATCACCCATGCTTTGTATAGCTGATGGCCTTGCAATGTAACTTATAATGTTTAAACTCCCTTAGCAACCAAACATGTCACTAAACCTTCCAGTCACACTGCGCCAAATCTACCTTTGTACCTTCTGCTTGCACTTCTCATAAAAGTCTGGAGCTCCACTGGGTGGGGCTCTGACTCTTTGGGAGAGACCCCGGTCAAGCCCACTGTGTAATAAACTGCCTCCTAAACCTCCTCTGCACTGTTTCTTCCTGTGTTTTGTCTGTTTTCCATTACGGTATCACTATAAAATACACGTATATTTTAGTTAACAAGCACTCATATAGCCATTAGTATATACAAAGTTTATTCTAAAAGCTCCACAAATAGAGCTTATTTAATGCTCAATGCTATGAGAAAACAAATAGCCCTGTTTCAGGTGAGAAAACCGAGATACACAGTGATTAAGTAATTTTCTCAAGGTCACATAGCTGGAAAGTAGTGGAGATAAAATTCTAACTAAAGCATCTCATTCCCAACTTCCTGTTTTTACCTACCATGTTATGCTGCATATCTGAATACAACTATTTTTTTTAAAAAAGTTTCTTGGCATTGTGTAAGCCAGAAACTGAAATCACTGATGTCAAGCAATGACTTGGAGGGGGAAAGGGTACTTAGAAGCCAACAAGCAAAAGTTAGAATGAGTTCCCTAATCTCCTCTTGACTGCTAGAACTGTGTAAGTACTTAATCCTCTTCATGCTGAGAATTAAATTTTAGCAAATGGGTGCCTCCTGAAAATTCTGATGGATAAACTAAAGTGGGTTTTGCAGACAAAAACTGTATTTTAATTGCACTGTCAAGATTAGCAGAAGAGTGAATGAATAAGTTTAGGGTTTCAGTACAGTCTCTTTCCAATAGACTTCTTTCAGCTCTACAGAGGTTGTCTGAGCACCAGCTACACTCAGAGCATTGTGCATCAAACCAAAATGGGCATCATATAGAGGTGGTCCCTTTCCTGGGGTGATGGGATAGGTGGATTTGTCCAGTGGAACTTTGAAACCCACAGGATCTTTTGTTTCCTTTACAAGTATTAATGTTCATCTGAAAATGTCCATCATCAAAGTTAAATACAATAAATCATCAACAAGGGCCTGAACTGAAGCTTGGAGAGGACATCTGTTTGATGAAGGGATCTCCATCTTTGACGGCTCAGCTAACAGCAGTTTCTGCAGAGAGGAGGGGTTCAGGAATAGTACCTTTGCATCTTTAACAGAAGACCAACGTGGGGTCAATGTCTCTGTTCATAGTAAATGTTAGCCCCTCAAGTAAGTGAACAGTGGACTCTTCTGGGACAAATATACATAGTCATAGTTGCTGTATTTTCTCTTAGGTCATCTATAGCTCCATTAAAGGAGAAGACAGACATGCAATTCAGGACACCTACTCCCTTTCATATCCCTCAGCAAAAGCCTGCCCTCCTCAGAACCAAGGAAAACAAAGCTAGAGAGAAGTCTCACTAACATGAATCTGTGGACTTGGGTCCACCCTGTTAGATGCGGTAAAGAAGGCAGGGGAGAGTTGCTAGGGCTGCCATTAGCATGTGAGAAGGAAGAGATCCTGAGAAAGGAGTTGGGATCAGATGATTGAAGCATGTAAATATGGACAGTGGTCATTGAAAGAAATGATTTCTAGGATTATTGAACAGAGCTCATGTCTGTGAGTAAGTGGGCTTCCAAATGGGAAGCTCTCTGCAAGTGAGGGGGTAGAGAATAGTGGGCACTTGGAGAATGGGAAAGGTGGATGAGCAAGTTTAGGGTTTCAGTAAGTCTCTTTCCCATAGACTCTTTCAGGTCTACAATGGGGGGTCCATGTTCTCTACATGGAGAATGGCCCCTGGAGGAGTTTAAGAAGAAAGCAGAGGGAAGACATTACTGGTCCAAGCAGAGACCCATCCTGACATGCAGCACTGGATAACAGCAGGCTCCAGAGATTCTCACTCCTGCTGCAGAGTGAGAATTGCAATGTGGAGGAGCAGAGAGAAGTGCTGCTCCACACACAATTTTGCTGGATAGGGAGGGAAAAAGAGAGACTGTCTTCTCTTAGCAGCTCACCATTGAAGTCTCTCCAGAGGCCAGGAATCCATGCTGAGCCTTCCATACAAAAGAGAGGAAAGTGAGCCCACACCTTTACCATGCCTGGCTTATTTCTGAACTTATTTATTAAACTTTGGGCCACAGAGCTATATAGCTGCTCTCTCCAAGCAGACGATCAGCCTAGGGCTGCAGGAAACCTTCTCCTCCTTGACCCTCCCCAAGCATGGATCTCTGCTTCTTTGTGGGTCTTCATGAGGCTTCTGAAATGCACTATGTAATTTGCCTCCATAAATTTCAAAAATTGTTCGTAAAAAAGTAATTAATTGGGGTAACCTCGAGGCCATTTGAATGCCAAAGCTGAAAATTTGCTCTCTTTCATTTCTTATCTTAAATTACTTCCATCCCATGTATCAGATGGGCTGCAGTAAAAAATAGTGAGCATAATGTCAGCTGGATAAATATATCTTAGATCTAATTATCTGTACTTTTCCTTTCATCAAATGCCAGAGAGAAATGGAAGCTCAAAGGTTAACCCCTTGCCCTGTTAAACACACAATTCATGCCTTCTCTTTTCATCTCCTGCTCTTCTCAAAGAAAGAATTATTGTAGAGTCTTTATCACCAGCTGAGATTGGCCTCCCAAAGAACTTTATGAAAGGGTGTGTTGGAGAACCCACCAGGACAGCTGATTCACTTCCCAGCAGTCTCTCAGGCCTGGAGCAGTCTTTCTAAGGCCCATGGCTCCTTGCTTTCGACTTCCACATGCCAGGTCCAGATTGTTTTTCACGTTACAAGTTTCTTTTGCCCCTTCTTAGCTTATGTGGCCTTAGTTTTTGTTTTCCAAATAAAAAGAAAGAAAACAAAATTGAGTTGAAACACACAAATGGGCGTTTGAGACATTTTAGCTTAGAGGTAGTCCCTGATTGCCACAGATACTCTTATTTTTCAGAAGCAACTGACAAACTGGATTTCAATACATGCTCTTTTTCCGTGTCCTTCTTGATGTTCTGGCCCTGGGAATTGAACCTAGGGTCTCTACACTGAGACAAAACCCTGTCTCCCTCTTTTTTTGAGCCTGAGTCTCTGTAAATTACTAAATTGCCCATCCTGGGCTCAAATTCTCAATCCTTCTGCCTCAGCGTTCCAGATGTTGGGGATTACAGGTGTCTGTCATTACACCAAAAATGGGTACACTGCTTTATCTGTTAGTAAGGATAAAACTGCAAAGTTTCTTTTCCTTTACTTTTGGAAAACTACAGATCTCTGTGATTCATCCCTCTTCGAAGATCAACTGATATCGCCCACAGAGAATCCACTCCTTTTTCCTTCTGAATGTTTCTGATCATTAAATACAATAGGGCCCAGGGGAAGGCAGTATGGTTTTGTGCCATGCTTAATGTAGAGAGCTTCGGAGGCATAGTCACGAGGGCTCGTGCCAATAACAATACCCACTTGGTTTTTAAACCAAGAGAGACAGTACATTTACTTATCTGAAACTAAAATATCAATTTTTCTCCTCTAATCATGCCAACCTACTTTCATAAATAACGTCTGGCATTTAAAATGCAGCACTCAAATCTCCCTTCTCATTAAAAGGAAAAAAATAAAATCTTGCAAATAACTATCCCTCCTGGCCCTATTACTAGGTGGTTCACTTTTTAAGTAATTGCATTTACTATAAAAGTAGAATGTGAGTATTAAAGAAAGCTTGGAACCTCAAAAAAAGGGCAGAAAGAAAAAAAAAGTACATTTACCCTCCTAACTGGAGAGAAATCATTGCTAATATTTAATATTTTCATTTGTGATTCTTCTTAGATTTTTTGCTTTTAAAGTGTTTCCTTTGATTGAAAATAGGTCAATTATCCCTATTAAGCTGTTCATTTAATGTATTTTTAAATTGCAATTCCTTATTGAAATACAATACTAGCATAAATCCCCAAGAGACTTCTTCTGGAACTTGATTAACTTATTCTAAATTCAACTTAAAGTATAAATGGATGAGACTGTAAGAAAAGTTTTGAGAACAACTAAGAAAGAAGCAGACTGATGAAATATATTGGAGTTAAAATGCACACATTCTTTGATCTAGAAATCCAATTTGGAGACAGACTTTCTTTAAAATGCACCACTTGCACAAAAAGGTGTAGGTCAAAGGGTGTTTGGAGCAGTTAGTTTTGTTCTGTCACTCAACAAATGCAGGTTCTGAGACTGGAATTCTTCACACTCACCCATTCATGAAACCTCTGCTGCCCACATCCAGGAATGGAAGTACTGTCTCTTCTTAAGGTTTTCTTAAGACAAATTCTTTTTGTTTTCTTGCCTTCTTTAGAGTCCCAATACTCATCCCATTTTTCCTCCTTCCCAATAATCATATACCACATTATAACTATTCTTTCTTTTAAGAGGGGCACGTAGATTGCCTGCAACATTTTTCCCCACAAACAATGCAACAATAAATATCATCATGAACTTTTCACTAGGATATTGTGCACAAAATATTTAGAGTCTTCACAGAGCACTTTTGAATGGGTTTTTATATTGTTTTGTGCTCCCCTACAACCCACATGGCCAGTTTCTTCTCATTCTCACCAACACTCCTTATTCACTTTGGGCAATGCAACATGAGTAATGCACAGTATCACCATGCCATTTTTCATACATGTCTGACCATTGCTTCACACTTGGTGACAATTTGATGTTTCCATTCTGATAGTTGGCCCCATTTTTCTTCTTGGTGTTCTTTTTCCTTATTGCTTAAATAAATCCCTGAAATTTCAATCTTTTGTCAGACTCACAAAGGACAAACAATCTCTACTAGCCCATTTTATGTTCCTTAATTTTGTGTGAAATATTTTTCATTTAATAAAAATCTCAGTTTTGACTCAGCCAAATCTTAATTTTCCACAGTTTATATTTTCAAGTTTTCCTTTAGAAATATCCACCTGATATGGATTTAAAATGCAAAACTCATATCCTTCTTCTCACTAAAAGAAAGAAAATCTTGGAAAATACTTTTTTCTTATTATCTTTATGTTTGACTTTTAGTACTTTAATTATCTACTGGGATCCATTTATATTCTTTGTGTGATGCATAGTTCTGCATAGGATGGATGATGGGATATATCCCTCAAATACATAGCTTTCTATGTGCTTCCATTGAATTCTATTTATCAAATTGTACTGAAATGGTAACCCAACATTTTTATGGCAATGTCTCTGTACTAAAGCTAATTATATAATAGATCTTGTCCTCATTGCTTTAATTTTTTTTTTACAATGACTTGGGAACTTCAAAACATGAAAGCCAATATAAAAAACTAATAGAATAAAAATTAAAATTTTGATAAGTATAGACATGACCCAAGAATTTTAAGAATTGACTTCCCTGGAGTACACAGAACTTTGCATCCAGTGGTGTCAGAACACATTGTCTTTTCAAGCATGTATAGTACATTAAACCAAAATGATCATACCCTTGATCTAGAACAAATATCAACAAACTGAAACTATTCACATCATTGGTTGTAAGCTCTCTGGTTTTAATGGAATCAAAGTAGAATTTTAAATATAAAAATATAAATAGAAATTTAATTATATGTTCCCAAAAAATCAATAGGTCAATGAAGAGATAGCAGAAACTAGAAAATAGAGAAATAAATGATAATAAAAAGATGATGTATCAGTGAGCATTCATTAGAGAACTGGTTTAACTCAAGATATACAAATATATAGGACATTCACCAAAATGACAGCTGCATACCAAGTACCAGGACATGTGTCAATCTGCTCAAGCAAGGAAACTACATTTGGTGTAGCAGCTGCAGTCAAAGACATCACTAGATTCAGTTTATGTTAATCAACTATCATTCTCCAAGATCCATCCATTTCTTGCACAGATGAAGTGGGAGAATAAAATGGTGATGTGGTGGGAAACCACCACCTCTGCATTTTTCAAGCCCTTGATAATGGCGCTAATTTCTACAGTTCTTCCAGAGATGTGATATTGTGTTAGGTTTACTATTTTACCAGATAAATTCAACCTCAGTTCTATTTGGCCTTTCCAACCATAATAGTCTTCACACTACAGGTTAAGAGAGCAATGTGAAGATTTTGCCAAGTACTACTTATATTTATTCCTAGTATGCATTCTGGAAAGGGAAAATGACTACAGGATGGATTCAAGGACTTACTGGACCCACTGTGAGTCAGACTTTTGCTAAAACTCCAGTGATCACCTGAACTGCATAGGGCCTTACTCTTACTGGAGGACCATAATGACATTTTGGAACCCCTGGAATCAACATTAGTTCAGAATCAGTGTCCAGTAGTCCCCCAAAATGTCTGATCATTTCCTTTCCTTTAATGTACAGTTACCCTGATAAAAGACCTTAGGATCCCTTGAGGCAGCTTGGGAGAAAGATTGATTATACAAATTTTGGGTGATATATCATAATTCTTCCTCAAGGGGATCTGGCCTCCCCTCAGTCAAAGGGTTCTGGGTCTGTAAACTGGTTCAACTCCAGGAAAAGGTTGAGGGATGGTGGTATTCTGTTACTATGGTTTAAAATAAGTTTCTGTTAATTTTTTCTTTAATTTTTTTTTGATTGTATAAAATCTAACATGAGTTTTGTAGGTTTCCTGCCTATTTTACTTTTTTGGAACACCATGGCTAGCCACAAATGCCATCGGTCTACACATGTCAGACCATTCTGACCGTTATTCTGCTTCTGTGGTCCATTACAGTAAGTGTATGCACCTTGCGTTTGCTGTTTAAGTGTTGCCACTTGATCCCTGACACAGGTTTCCAATCAAACCTATTGCCCTTAAGTTTCCCAGTTGAATAACTGTAGTTCCCACTGTCAAGTCTGCAAACAGAGAAGAGCAGGGGTCTTCAGGGAAGCCAGTGCTCCTTTCATGAATCTGTTTCTCAAAATGTTATTTGAAAGGTTAATTTTCTGGGTCATCTCAGTGTGGCTCATCAGGTTTAGCATGACAGACTTACTCCAGCATTCCCATTTCCCCAAGCCTCTGAATCCCCTTATCAACAGTAAACCATGGAATAGTAGTCATCTCCTCACTCACAGTGCGCCATCTTTTGATCCATACTTCTATCAATCAGCCAAATAAATTGTTGATACCTTCTTTTACTCCATGAGCTACAACATTAAATTCAGAATCTCTGCTTCGCAGGCCCACAATGATAAAGTCATCCCGATCCAGGCACATGTTTTTGCCACCGTGATATCACACCCTTAAAATTCATTCCCACACTTGGTTATCAGGCTTATGCTTGTAAGAGTTACAAAAATCAAGAAGTTCTTTGAGAGAATAGTGAAATTAGTGAATCATGGATTACACTATATACCATGCCCTTGGGACCTTTCTGTAATTCGAGCCTGGTTATAGGCCTCGAGGCAAAAGTAGGAGGTTGGGTCCCTTCCAATGTCAGCATTACCAAGCTTGGTCAACAGAGGATTACTTTCCTCAGTTATACTAGAAGAGGCAAACTCCACAGGGTGTGGGGGTGGGGATGTTTCTGCCATTGTGGGAGGAGAAATCTCTTCCTCTGGCAAAATAATCTCCTTAAGATCTAGGAGCTCAGGGTCCCTGCCCTCATCAGGATCCTCCCAAACATCACCCACCCCATTTTACGGGATTCTATTGCTTTCCAGTTTGTGTCTTCACCTGTACTTCAGATATCCTTCAAGAATGAGCATTAAATTTACATGATATGTAAGCTACTCAAATTATGAGGGCCTGTGTTTGGCTTTCTACAATCTCAGCCCTGCACCGAAAGAAGTGGAGATTCTCTTCAGGACACACCTACAAACCTTTAAGTTTTTTGTGCGTTTGGACCTGGGAATTTTAATTTTGAGCCCTTATTTTCCTTTATTAATTTTTCCTCATAGTTAGAAGACTATAGATTTCCTGTGAATGTTATGAGCTCATTGTTTTCCTTCACTAATTTGTCCAGAGATGATAGGAACAGCCAGCTAGCATCGTTACATTTCTCATTATTCTAAAAGTATCCAAAACCTTCATGTACGGAGTTGCTAAATTTCTTATATTTCACAAGTGGCAGATTGGGATAATCAAATGGCTCTAACTACACTGCATATTTTTTTAAAAATTTAAAGAATAAAAATTAATAAAACCAATGGTACAAAGTTTCCAAACAAGATCTTAAGAGAGTAACAATGGTTAATACTTTGAATATTGTTATATTCAAAGTAGTTGCTCACATGACAAGATATAGGCATGGAAAATGATCAAACAATATAGGGACAAACCTTTTGCAAAGGATGCAAGTTTACTATTTGGTTCAGCTCCCCATCCTTTGGTACTGGGCTATGATGATGATTACGACACCATACAATCGTAGTATTATACAGGTGAGAAAAACTTTATAACATGAATGACATCCTGACACAAGTAGTAATGTTAATAATAAGAATAGTTTCAAATACAGCTTGATTAAGGACAAACTATTGTAACCATTAACCTGCTACTTCTAGCCACAGGAACAAACTCTAAGGTTATATAACAAAACCAAACATATACTGTGGACTCATTATGCAGGATTTTCCCCTTAGTGGAGTGATTTTACCCTTCTGGGGGGGACATGGGCGTTAAGATGGGTGGGGACAGTCTAAAGTGGTGAAGGAGGTCAGATATGTTAGAGTGAAGGCTGAAGGTGACAGGATGATCACTAGAGTTTTGAGAAACTGGAGGATAGAGGAGGAAAAGAATGAAATAGAATGCGAAGGAATAGTCAGCAAGGGCAGAGACGATGATTACTCACTTGAATGTTAAATTCAAGAAGTAGTTGAGGAAAGAGAGAAAGAAGATCAATAGAAGAAAATGTAAAAGGAAGCAAGAAACCTAAACAGTAAAAAAAAAAAAAAGAAGGAAGAAAGAAACAGAAAATGAAAAAGAAAAGAGAGAAAGCAAAAGGAGACCAGAAAGGGGGGGGCCAGATACAAAAATAACTACAGAATACAACACAAAGCAAGATGACATCCAACCAGACAGGAAAGCATTAGCCAATCAGAGAAACAAGTGAGAATAAAAGTAGTAAAATGTTTCTGGTGTTTACAGTTCTGTGCTAGTGTCCACGTTAGAGTCCAGAAATGCACTGGGCATGGAGCAGATCTTGGTCCCTGGATGTGGGGCTGGAACTGGTCTTCTGTTGGTGGCGTTCTCCGGAGTCCAACTGCTGACTCTTCCCTGCAGCTTCAGATGCCTCCACATTGCTGTTCTCACTGACTACTCCTCTCTCCAGAGGCATCTGTGTGCCCATGAACCCAGGGCCCAGTATTGTTCTGGGTCTTGGGGTCCCAATCAGTCTGCCCACCAAAGGCGTGTGTCTTTATACTTGTCTTACAGATACCACCATCCCAGGTACAATGAAGGAAGCACTGAGCATGGGCTTACACTCTTCTCACATGCCCCACCATCCAGGGGATTGCATATTATTTTAAACAGTTCACACCAAGGACTGGCAGTATCCCCCACAGCATTACGAGAGATCATAGTGTCTTTACATCTCATCACATTAGAAAGCCAACACCTGAAACCCTTAAAGCCTTTAAAACAATTTCACCTTTAAAATTATGTTTTTCTAGAGCCTCTCCCAGTATCAAAATCTGCATCTGTCAGTGCTCACTAGAGGACAGATTTAAGGCAAAATATACAAATATATAATAATTTATTATCGGCTCACAATGGCCAACCACAGAGTCAGATGAGGAAGAATGAGAAAAATTTATCTGCATGCAGGTAATCAGAAAGATCCAGTCGAAGGCCTAGAGCTTTGAGTATGGTCCTGTAGAGACCGAAGGGACCATGCCAGAAGACTGAAAATTGTGCACTGAAAGCCGGGAGAAAAGGCTCAAGATGAAGGTGAAGACTGGAGCTCCTCCAAAGAAACAGAAGCGAGCCTTCCTTCTTCCTTTCCCGTTTATTCTGTTTAGGTGACAAGCTGCCCTGGGGTGAGTCTTCTGTCTTCAGTAACTCCCCTCAGTCACACTCAGAAATATGCTGATCTGATTTAGTTGGGCATTTCTTACATAAGTTGATACAATCAGTTGACTATCACAGATGGCCTAGCCAAATGTGGGTAGTGCAGGAACTAACTTCATAACACGTACATTGCAAGGCTTCCATCTCAACAAACTAAAATGCAATGCGGAAACGAAGCAGCGAATCAATACTGATAACAATAAGAGAAATAAGAAAGAGATGAAATTAATGAAGTAACAATCAAAGACAGAATATGAAAAATCAAATAAAAAACTACTTATTTAAAATTATTAATAAAATGGAAAGAATCTTAGAAAACTGATTATGAAAAATATGAAAGATGCAAATAAAAATGTTAGGAATGCAAAAGGCAACTTCCTGTGGATTCTAACATATAAACACTGCACCAATGAACATGACACCTCATTATAAACTAAGTTATTTTAAAATAAAAAATCAGTCATACAAAAACAGAAATGATGTTTCTTTCACTGGTGTTTTCTCATCATTAAACATGCTTTTGCAAAATGATAATAAGCATGGTTTTACAATTGGTCCTGTGAATATTTTAAAAAGAGAAGCATAAATCTTATACAATGCTTCTAAATAATTTAAAGGGAATAATTTTATTTCTTTAACCTTATTTTTTAGAATTAGTACATTTATACACAGTAATAAAACTCTAGAAGATATAGGAATAAAGACTTTAAACCTAACCTCAATTGTAAAGGGAATAATTTTAAGCCTATTATAAGCTCTTTTATAATTTTCATTTTAAAACATTTTTCAAAAGGATATTAGAAGAGAAAAATATAGAACAACCACTTTTATGTGTATACATACAAAAAATACATACAAAATAACAGTACTGAATTCTTTTGTATCTACATTTAAGTGCAACCAAGTAAGATCTATTCTACAATGGCATGTTTATGTCATATTTGAAAGTCAATGTGATTCTATACATTAACAGAAAATTTTTAATTACATGTGTATTTTTATGGATGCAGTGCAGGTGTTTGGTGAGACTCAAAATCAAATTATGCAAAATATATTAGCAAAAAGGTATAAAAGATAACTTTATTAATTTAATATGATGAATAATAAAACCCCACAGAAAATAATAAACAGCCATGAAATATTGAAAGTTTTGCCTTGAAAGTAGGGAAAGTGAATAGGAAACGACTGTCAACATTGTACAGGAAATCCTACCTAGGGAAGAAGACAAGAAAAAGAGAAGAAAGTGTATGAGGAATGGCACCAGGGTATCCAGTCTACTGGAAATCAGTGGACCAACATTCCTTTGGTGGAATTTCCATCAGCCTCTTCTGTGCTTTTCTCTGGTTGGTGCCTTTGGGAAGCTCACTGCAGGCATGGAGGCACAGTCAAAGACCAGCAGTTTATGAATAGACTCTTCTCAGCTGAAGAATAGAAAGGACAAATCAACATATGAAAGAATGTTCAACATTACCGGTCATTCAAGAGATGCAAATTACAAAACACTGAGATTCCATCACACTTCAGAAAGAATGCCACACACCTGTAATACCAGAACCCAGGGGACTGAGGGAGGAGGAACACTGTAAGTTCAAGGCTAGCTTAGGTTCTATAGTGGGTCCAAGACCAGCCTGAACTGCTTAGTGAAAACTTGTCTCAAAAAATAAACCAAAAAATAAGATAGAAAAAATGGAGTTGAAGGGAGAGGAGGGGATAGGAAAAGAAGAAGAGTCAAGATATATCATGTACAGGTACAAATTCCCTGATGAATGTGATCATTAGGTATGTATAAAATGTACAAATGTGCATAATTAGTTAAAAAAGATTGGTGGTGTACAGCAGAGACAGGATCCTGTGACCTGAACACTTCAAGGCATGCAGTAACTGGTCTCCATCTCTTCGGAGCCACTTGACCAGAAGGGAACACTTGGACAGGCTCTTTCCTAGGAAGTCTTTACAAAAAAGAGCAGGGAGACAGAGGGGGAAAGGTGCCCCTCTGTACAGAAGCTCTCCCTGGAAAGTAAGTCTTGGACATACACAGGTAATCTGGTAATGCACAGATGGATGCAATTATAGAGAGCCTGGCAACTTGACATCCTGAGGTGTTAGACGTTTTTCATGCTTTCCTGCGTTTACCTCAAATCTCAACTGAGGATAACAGTTGTTAATGAGACCCTGATGTACCTGGGAAAGCCATGCAGAGTCATTCTTCTAGAAGTGCAAGTATTTCCTACAAAATTGTTCTTGATAATGTTACAATCCCTCTGGATTAAAAAATGTACAGTATACTGTATTATTTCTTTTCCTCTGGGTACTTGAACAGTTTAGGAAGTCAGACTGAAAAAAAATAAAAATTCCTATTGTTTTCACAATGCGTAAATAAATATGTCACTACCCAAGTATATGGAAAATTTTAATCTAGTTAAACATAATTCTATTCAGATCCCTCTTCATGAGAGGAGAGGAATATATTTTCAATGAAATTTTTTAAAATTCATTTTTATTCTTGTTATGAAACAAAGTGCAAAATTTCATTAGGAATGTATACTCCCTCTTTTTATGAAGTGTTATTGCTAAGAACACTATAGTAAGAATGCTTAATATGAAACAATAGAGATTATCCTAATAGATATTCAGTTAGCAAAATATTCTGGTTTCCAGATCCATATTTCCTTTATTTAGTTGCAATAAAAGCTGAAACTGTAGCTGAATAAAAGTGTAGATGAAAATGAATTGGTTTTGAAGACTCCATAGACTCTTTTTATCATGGAGGTCACAATTCATAAAAAAGAACATGATCAAAATGTGTTTTCTGTCCCTACTCTGCCAACTTGTCCTATATCCTCATCTTGCAGAATAGAGTTTTAAAGAAAGCAAGACTTTTAATGGTTTGCTCTGTCGCTTTTCTGATCGATATTTTTACTAATGACTGGGTTGTGGACCACAGTGATATGCAGTGCTAATAACCTTGGCAAGAAAGTATGGAGCAGATTAACCTGCCTTTCCCAGTATGAGAAATAGAAATTCATATAGCAGATAGTAGAGCAAAGGTCCAGTATTATTGCAGGATACAAGAGATCAGAGAGACCAGTGCAGGAAAAGGTGGATTTATGTCCAGGATTTTAGGTGTACATCAACCCAGCCAAACTCAAAATGCGCAAAATGCTAGGCATTAGAATAAAGGAAAGGCTCTAGTTTTATACATTGGGCCAAGGGGCTTGGTCTTTGGGAATATTGGGGGAGAGGGGCAAGGAAGGGTACAGAAGCAATACAAAGCAATAAATAACTTAGCCTTAAAAAAAGACAGAGCCTTATGAAACCTGCAACAGCAAGATGATATAAACTCTGTCCACAGGATGCAGTTGCCAATATGATCTGTACCAGAACAGTAAGTTGCAGCTACAGGGGGAGAGTGGAGGAGTTCAAAGGGGATTGTTCTTCCAGTCCCACTTCTGTATGGGCAGCCTTATAGGGTGGGAGATAGTGCTATGCTTATTTGGTTGTACATTCTGTGGCAATCAATGGTACTCCACAGAGTTTATGCGTGTCTTAGGCTAGCATGGCTTTGGGGAAAAATAAAATCATTATTCCAATATGTGCTGAGTCTATCCTAGGGTATAGCTGTATGACAAAGTTCTGTTTCAGATCCAGCTCAGAAGGGGGGGGGATCCTAAAGAACTGAAGAAAGTTCAAAGGAGGACACCCTAGAGTGTAGGGCATCAAAGTATGGTCCTTGGGAGAGAAAGAATATTTGTGTAGGACAGCATATGTGTGCTTACATCCCTGGAGGGCTGTGGTCAGTGGAAAGAAGAGGCTGTGCACTGTGGCAGTGGAAGGCTGGCCACATATCCATGTGGAGAGAGTCTATGAAAGAACAAATATGAAAGAAGTGATTAACTGTCATTGAGCTGTTCACATAGGCAAGCAGCCGTCAGGGATGTTCAGGGGAGCTTTGGACTAGAAACCATGACCTAGGTGTTTGACATTGGAGGGTTAGCCTGAGTCATTTCTGCAATGCTCTCCACACCAGAATCCTGCAGGGCTCTCTGTGTGAATCAGGCTTCCCTACGATGTCTTCATCCCACCGCTCACTGCAGCACAAAGGACCTTTGTGCGCTGCCTCCTTTGTAGGCCAAGGACAGCTCTTCTCCTCTTGTTCTTACATCCTCTGAAGGTCTTACCACATTTGGCCTTGCACCATTTTTCTCTTTCTCCTTGTCTTTCTTCCCAGTCTGATGGTGAGTTCTGACAGGTGGAGGCAGGTGCTCAGTCCCTGTCAACTGCACACCCTTTGCCCAAAAACTTCTCGTCAGATGTGAGCAGACACACAAATAGTCATACAAGCAGCTCTGAGAAAATGAAAGAATCTGCAGCATAGAAGGTGGGTTGATGAGAGGCCCCAATTACTTTTTATGTGTGCAATACAAAAACTAAGGGAGTAAACTGAAGCAGAAATGCTCTGTTATATAACCAAACAACATTGTACTTAACTTTGATTAAAAAATAATTTCTTCTGAACTAAAGTACTGTATATGATTTTACACATTAAAGAAACTAGTGTTTTCTGAGGTCAACTAGATGACTGCTTGGGTTGAAATGAACAGAAATCAAGAAATCAAAACAACAGGGTTGGGATTTTTAGAACCTTGCTTGAGTCCTGGTGTTCTGATCATGCTGAGTTTGACTTGCTGAGAAAACGAGCCCAAAGCCAACAATGGTTAGTTTTCCAGAACTGTTCAGTGGAACGTCTTGCCTGGCTATTCCCTGGATATGTGGACTCTTTGTGGGGTGTCCACTAGGTGTACCTGAGACCACTTGAGAGCCTCATCCTGTGGAGAGATGTTACAGATGACTCAGACCCCTTGGGCAGCTCAGGGAACTTACAGCCATGCTCAGTGGGTCACCATCACTACTGTGAGAACACGTATTTCTGAGACCAACGTATTTGAGATTACTGAAGGTAAATGTATTAGAAAAGTTTCTTGCAAGGGTGGAAGTAGAATATGCTTTGATGTCATTGATTAGAATTAGTTTTCATTTTAAAATAATGTTCTATTACCATTTGCCTACACATTGAGTATTCACCAGTGTCATACTACAGAAAATAAGGGCTGGAAAGAAACATCCACTGCCTCAACTGAACCTGGTTTGAAGAGAGGTAACATCTGTGATTGAGGTTTGATTGTTGTGACTGGCTAAGGCTCAGCTATTTGTTTCAAAGGTGAGTTTCTACACTGAGTTTTCTTTTTATTTATGTATTAAGTTAGATTGCAGTTCATTATGTCAGACTCAAGTATGTAAACACAGAGGATTTCTTAGGCCAGTGTTAGCTTGATTTAACAGAAGAGAACTATTTCAGCTAAAGCTCCCCCAGGTACTTAAGGGGGAGTCTTTCTTTCTCACTCAGAGTGACTTGAAGTTAGATTAAAAACCCAAACATGGAGACTTCTTTGGGATGAGTCTAGGGAGCCATTTGTGTCCTTCAGCCAACAGGCATTATGGTGGGCTCTCCTATGGTAAAGCCAACCTACTTGAAGGCCTGTTGGCTGTGAACCCCTTGATAACCATTTAAACAACTCTGGACAGGTGTGCCCCATCCATGCACCTGGGATACTGCCTAAAAAGCCCACTTTCCCTCACTTCTCCTTATTTATCTGGATTGTGCTTTACTCAAGGCCCAGCTTTGACAGCTACCTCTTCTGAGACAGCCTGCCCCCCAAGGAAGGCATGCACTGCATCCTCTGGGCTGGATGGCTCCTGCTCATCATTATTGCAGGATTTATTAGCTGGCATTTTGACAGCATGCCAGCTGTCGCTTCTCCCACTTAAACCATCAGCTCTTCCAGAGCAGACACTGTCCCATTCATCCCTGCATCCCCAAAGCTCACCCAGGTCTTGCATTGAATCATTCTGCTAATCTAAAGGAAGCTGATCCATTCAGCATCTCAGTCTATCATATTC
>PVLA01016465.1:0-20629 GCA_004027455.1 Hydrochoerus hydrochaeris
CTAGTTGCCCGTCTCTGGCTGCCTGTCCAGTGTCTCAGGGTAGTTGTCTCACAGGAATTTTGTAAATCCTCCTCCATGAGCTCTTTCATTTCTCTCACATTATTCACAGAAGGCAAAACCCCACAACCAGTCCTCACAAAGGGGTTATCTAGAGGGCCTCCAGCAACCCCCCTGGAGTCTCCACCCTCGACTCCATATTAAGCATTATCTAAAAACATACACATGTGAACTACACAAATTACAATTATCAGTACAAAACATTTCAAGATCCCCACGCCCAATTCCCACATGTGGTGTCCTTTTCTGGGAGAAGCGATTGTCACAAGGTGTGGATGGACTAGGACGCGGCATGGACAGAAAAGGGCGCCGCAATCAATAAAATTGCCTTCTAGATTGCTTGGTGCAGAGTCTTCCATTCAGTTTGATAGTGTCTTTTCCACAGCATCATAACCTCTATCTGCTAAAAGAGTTAGCAGAGCATGTGTACCTTGGCTGGAAAGCTTTTCTGAGGGGTCCATGACAGTACATCATGTGTATATTTTAGGACTGTAATTTTGATACACTTAAAACACATCAGCATTGTGAAAGTACTTGTGCCAAGAGATGAGGACTGCCTCTGAACCCCGGAGGAAACATTGTCTAACCCAGTGGAGAGACCTGTTAATGAGGCTTTTTTGAGCGAAACAGAAACTGGGAATCTGTATGTGAAACGATTTTGCCCTAGAATAAGTTACACGATATTATGGCTGTTGGAGGCGGGATCAGGGATATTTACCTTGAGGTCAGTTCCTCCTTCCCCTATGACAGCTTCCTTTCCCAGTGTGTGAAAAAGGTCCTAATCAACCCCTTCTGCATCATCAATGCCTGCCCTAAGCCCTAACCCTGGTCGGAGGTTATATACAGATCCCATGCCCCACATTCTGGTCAAAGAATGCCAGGCTGCCTAAAGTCATGGCCTTCTCTCCACATCCTCGGAATAAAGCCTATTTTTGCTTTATATTTTGCTCTTTATTGCACTGAAAAACCTAACATAATGTTGCTGTGACTCAGATGGCAGAGTATATTAGCTCCTCGTTGGAGCTACCCTGCCTACGAACCACCGTTCCCCCCCCCCCAGGTCTGTTTACTTGCCACTGCTAATCTGCATGCAACAGCAACCTTCCTCACTCATCACAGGTGAGCTACAAAGCAGGGTTTTCTGTTTCCATTCCTCAAATTTGCAAGCTTGTGGTCAGAAAACCTATCCTTACCGTCCTGGGATAGAGATACCAGTTTTCACAATCCTTAGGCCATATTGTTATTTTTGTTCCCTGGGACCCTGCCCCAAACTCTTCTGGTGACGCCTGGGAGGATGGATGTTGGGATTTTCCATGTCACACTTTCAAAACAATGATAACTTTTTGATAGATGTGATCCAAGACAGCTTCCATGTTCCTTGGGGGAGAGCTAATGGTCTTACATCCCAAGTCAAAGTTGTTCTCTCAGCTCACTTATAATTTGGTCATAGGGATACTATTTCCTGTCCCCAAAAAAACACACCTCTGGGGTACCTGGTTCATAACCTTGGTGCTCTTGGCCTCAAAAAGGCTATAAAAACCAAAGAGCTGATCTTCTATTTATGCTTTTCTCACAATGGCAGCAAGTTGGCAGAAACCCTTCATTTTTAGGCCTTTTTTACTCTGAGGATGTGTCTTTCTTTCACTTTGTCTTGTATAATGGCCCAAATAATTCTGGCTTGCTCTGCTCCCCTATATCTCCCAGACCAAATCCCTCAGCTTTCTCAGCCTGAGGTTTGTTGCCCCTGTGCCACCCTCTCCCCACCCCTCACCCCCAGTGGCCTCTAATCCTTCCCTTAGTTTCTCTCTCCAGTCTCCAATTCTCAATCCCCTCCACCTGAGCCATCTATCCCATTGGAGTCTATTTATTACAGTTCAAATGGGCCAAATGTATTTGAGTGCACTCTAAATTTGTAAGATGATTGTCAGTCTATATATCTGTTGTCTGTTTGTCCAATCTGTTTATACTGTACAGATCATCTGTCCATGTTTGTCCATCTGCCTGCTCTGTAAACAGCTGTTCCTTTTTATTTGAGCTCAACAATCTTTTTTCCTCCTCTTTTACATTTTCAGATAATTTAATCAAGATTTATTTGGGTTATATATTTAAAAACCATGCTTCCACCTAGGTTGCCAGCTGGTCAAAATGATGCTAAAATTGGTTAAACAAAATCCCTTGAGGTGAGGAGACATTGGACAAGACTTCAACTGATGAATAAGAAAGTGGCCACACGGTAATTTTAACCAGCTCTTGTTAATTAATCAGAGGCCCCAGTAATCTCCATAGCCTTATGGGAGACAGCCCAACTAAAGTTCATATGGCTGGGACAATTCATTGTCGCTGATCTGATGGCATATTCATGCCTTCAAATGTAGAATTGAGATTGTTTATGATGACAAGTATTTTCTTTCAGATCCAGACATCTGCCTTTTCCTTGTGCTCCAGCCAGGAGATTCAGGTTGGACCAACATGAGGTCACCAGTCAAAGAATAATTTTTAAATGAAAATTTATGTAATGTACATGTTATACTTAGAGATGCTTAAATAGTGAGCAGTCCAGATAATGCCAAAAATTTCTTCAGTGCTCAAATGTTAAAACACCTATGGTTAATAGAAAATAATAGTTTCATTTAATGTTCTATGTTAAGCTTACTGCCTCTACTGCACTGTACTGTTATCAATCATCTGGATGTTCAACAAGTAAAATTAAGAGATAATTATAAATTCCTTTTGGATTCCTTTTGCTGAGATTCACCAGATCTTTTCCAGAAAAAGGTTATATGATGTATATTGGGTCCATAACTATATTCAACTGGCCTTAAATGACACTGCAGCTGATCTCTCTCATAATTAAAAAGGTAAAATTAATATAACAGGGCTCATCAAAAATCATACTAACAGCACAGGAGGTACTTATACAATTGTAAAACCTAAATGTGTGTATGACAAACAAATGACATGTCAATTTTTAAAATTCCCTGGACCTTATCCTTATCCTCCTTATGGGAAGCCATTACTAAAATTATACTCATAAATACCCTGTTGATTGTATTATTTGACTCCTGCATACTTAATTGATTGTTTGCCTTTGTCTCTTTAGACGTAAAGCTGTACACTTACCCAAGATAAAAACCAAATGTCATGTGACAGTGGAGGAGACAGATACCTTCCATTGTGGGCAAGATCCCAAGACAAAAGGCTAAACTTGGCCCTCAAATCTCACAGGGAGACCTTCTTAATATGGCTTTTTGTGTGTTCAACAACAGAGATAAAAATCAAATGGAAAAATAACAATCTGATCTTTTAGCAGTGACACTTGGAGCACTGAGACAAGGAGGAGCTACCCGAGCCCCTCCTGGACCATGCTTCAAGTGCAACAAAGGAGGACATTGGGCAAGAGAGTGCCCAACCCTGGCATTCCTCTGGGGCCTTGCCCCTATTACAATCTCAAGGGCCATTGGAAGAGTGACTGTCCTAGCCACCAGAGAGTGGGTAAGCCAACCTCTAACTCCTTGCCCTCATAGATCTCATCATCACCGATTCATCACTGACTGATCTATTTGGACCTGCTGCTGAAGACAGCCCCCACTTAAGGCATTCTTCTCAGAGCCCCAAGTCCCACCAGAGGGCTCAGGTAAGACATTCTATGTACTTGTTGACATAGCAGGCCATATATAGTGTTCTTCCTGAGTTTTCAGGCCCTTATATTAAGTCCTCAGTCTCTGTAGTGGGTGTTGACAGCCAACCTACACCACCTTTACAGACAGGGCCTAGTCCATACAGGTTCCAAACTCTCTTCTTTGCCTAGTAATTCCAGTATGTCCCACACCCCTTTTAGGTAGAGATCATCTTCAAAAGCTTAACTTCTCCATTACCTTCTCCCTCCCCACAGCTCTCTGTCCTCCAGACACCTTTACAGTGTGCCGCAAAGCCATCCCTTCCCCTCCCTTCTTCTCTAGTGATCCCATAGTTTGAGATGCCTCTAATCCTACCCACGCTACCCATGCCATGCTTATTTTAATTCATCTTAGGAATCCTTCAATGTTTCCTTGCATTTCCCAATATCCCCTAGCTCCCAAATATTTACAGGGACTTAAACCTATAATCAAGTGCCTTTTAGACAATAGTTTTCTTAAACCTACCTATTGACCCTATAATACACCCATTCTCCCAGTACTCAAGACTGATGGGTTTTATTGTCTAGTGCAGGACCATAGGGCAATCAATAATGCTGTTACCCCAATTCACACGGTGGTGCTAAACTCATATCCCTCCCTCCACCACTCACTTTACAGTAATAGATCTGTAAAAATGCCTTTTTTAAACCATCCCCCCCACACCCTAATTGTCAGGATTCCTTTGTGTTTATTTAGACTGACTCAGACACTCGAAAGTCTCAACAACTTACACCTGTCATCTCTATAGTAAAACCTCTCCCCAGAGACACATACCACCCCCCTTCCTTTCCTATTCATCAATTTTGCAGACAAACCCCTGGTCAGGACTTGCAGGTAGATTTTACACACATGCCCTGCCACAAAACTCTCAAATATCTTCTCACCTTTGTACTTTTTCAGGTTGGATAAAAGCCTTTCCCACAACCAGGGAGACTGCTGAGGTAGTTACTAAAGTCCTGTTACAGGAGATCATCCCAAGGACTACAACCAAGGTGGAACGGCCCCTGCCTGGTCTTTTTGGCAACCCCAACAGCAGTCAACAACCCCAACAGCGGTCAAATTTGCTCGACTTCCATCCTGGTTTCACATCACTCAAGCTAAGAGGTGAATCTAACCACCTGTGTGGTCATCTCATCTATCACTCACCTGTTTCTGCCTCACCAAGGCCTCACAGCCACAACTCTCAGGCTAAGTCATGTTTTGTTATTCAATTTGGTTCCTATTTCCTTACATTCTATTAATTATCTTTGTTACAGCAGGACTCTTGACAGTCTTTCCTAAAGACTCCAACATCATGCGTAAAATCATCTTCATGTTGTTCTATATAACAACTGTCTTACTTCTCTCTACCCTCAGTTCTTTAGTTAAATGTGAGATCCCTGTGGGTCTAGGCTCTATCTTCCTTACAGTGACACAGCCTTGGCACTCCCCGCCCTTCTTATTCTTTCCAGCTCAACTCCCAGACCAGAGACAAGCACTACCTACCTACACTTTTAACGTTTACCCTTTCAGATGGAAAAATAATCACCTCTCATAACTCCAACTCTCCCAACTCCATACTTATTTTTCAGATTCTTCCTCACTATGGTCCTGATGGAATGACACATTTAGATCAAGGGCATTTTTCCTTCTACTTTTCCTGGGTCCTTAAATATGATAGTGGCCTGCCTCCTCATAGCACCTTGTCTCTTTGTTTTTCCAGTCTAAGACTTGGGCATTCACCAATGATAAAGTTGTCCTGGCTAAAACACCTGGTACAGCTTTTACATGGGCATCAACCGTCATCTGTTCAATCTTCCGAAACCCTAATATGGTACCCCCTTTCAGCAGGAAATAGTAAGAGAGAGACTTCACCTTTTTCCTAACAATAAAAAGAGGGGAATGAAAGGATTTTTTCCCTAGAATAATTTACACGATATTATGGTGGTGGGAGGTGGGATCAAGGATGTTTACCTTGAGGTCACTTCCTCCTTCCCCTATGACAACTTCCTTTTTCATTTCCCAGTGGCATGAAAAAGGTCCCAATCAGCCCCTTGTGTGTCATCAATGCCTGCCCTAAGCATCATCCCAGTCAGAGGTTATATATATATATATCCCATGCCCCACGCTTGGGTCAGAGAATGCCAGTCTGCCTAGGGTCGTGGGCTTCTCTCCACGTCCTCAGAATAAAGGCTATTTTTACTTTATATTTTGCTCTTTATCATGCTGAAAAACCTAACAGTATGTAAAGGAATACAAGAGAAGGCATCTTTTACATCTAACACTGAAAAGTAACTGGCATCTTTTAGGATCTGAGTAAGGAGGGCATACTGACTAGGTCTGACTGTGCAAATTGGCACCATTGTCCCATTTGCCAATCTAAGTTCCTGTACCAATCTCCATTTTATAACAATACAAACAAGCAAAGGCTCCAAATTGAGTAGAATGTTTGTGAATAGTGACTCCAAAACATGGTAGAAGTCAGAAAAACTTAGGGAGCATTTGGCATAAACCTATCATCTTTAACATTAATCTCTGTTTTGTTTCTTTTGTAGTGTTTACCGAAGCAAAGTTAAGAGCATAGAGACTCCTCCTTGTTTAGTCAATAAGACATCTAATGTTTTTTATTTTAATTATAACAATGATCAATCAATACATTAAATAAAGATACCTACTATTTTGTGATCATTGGGCCAATAAGATTGTTACTTCAGGGTCCAAATCTGGGATCTGGCTTCTGGTTGTTTTGGGGGGCCATGTGTGCATGTTGTCTGTGTGTGTTGGAGACAGGCTCTTGCTGTGCAGCCCAGACTGGCCTTGAACCTGCAGTGATCCTCTTAACTCAGCCTGTCAAGTGCTGGAATATAGGCATATGCCACCATGTCTGGCCCTGGCCTCTGTTTTGCAGACTTGAAGACCTTTTGTAGCAATGATTCCAGATAAGAATCATAAATTCTGAAGTAGATAGTAGGAAGTTAATTTATACCACAAAGTTAACAAATTTGGTAGCTAGAATATTTATATTGGCAATTTTATCTTATAGGTACATCTATGGAAGAAGCCATATCTTTACCTAAAGGGTACTGGAAAGTCCACCAAATACTATATTGTCAATATACCAGACAGGCTAAAAGATACATTTTTAGAAGAGTTGGTGGGACTGGGAATCAACACCTTGCATGGCTGTGGGCTGAAATACTGCAGGTATGGCTGGAGACCTCCAGTATGGACTGGTTCAATGTTTGGAGCCTCTTTTACACCTAGCTTAGCTTTTTTTTTCTTATTACATTATTACTATTTATTCCATCTTTTGGTTACACCTTGCTGTTGAGTGTTTAAAACCAAGTGAAAGTAAGAATTGTGTTAACCAAAATTAATCTACCTATATATTTGCCATGGTCAGTTAAGTTTCCCCTAAGGTAAGTTACTTTTGGGACTATGTGAAAAGACTCTTAGCTCCTCTAGATTTTAAAAATATACTATTCATGTTATTTCTAAAATGGATCATAATCTTTGCTTGACTATGTGGGTTTCCTTGAAATCACAGGGACTTTCCCCTCTTTAGTAAGCCTTCTTTGTGAAAAATGTCCTTTGGTTGACTCCTGAGCTCTGGGGTCCAACAATTCTTCTTCTCAAGTGCTTGGATGACTCATTGGAGTTTTAACATAATTTTAGAGAGGACCCATCCCAATGCAGAGCCTTGTTGACCACGATGGGAAAAGTCTGAAATATTGGTTGTCCTCTAAACCTTTTATTTTTTTTTTTTTAAGCTTCAATCTCTAAGCCCCTGTTGTTAAATACTCAGAAGGCCAACTCTACCAGTCTTGAAGTAGGAGCATTAGTTCTTAATTTTAATTAATATAATCCTTTCTGAATATTGGGTACTTTGAAATATAAAGTAAGACTCTAAATTGATACTGTATCTATCTGAGGCCCTCCGTGCCCTGCCTCGTGGGCCAGTTTTGGAATCTGAAAATCCCACTTCCTCTGTGTTAGTGAGGCTCAGAGTAGGATGAAGGCTGGCCCTGGAAGGAGTCAGTGCACAAGACTGGATACATTGCAACTGTGGGAGAGAAGCAGACACATCTGCTGGGGGCCAGACCTCAAGACAAAAGATAAAAGGAAGCACCCACATCCTTCTCCTAAGTATGAACGACACTAATTGATACTCTAAATCGCTATTCACTACCTCAGCAAAACCAGTCACTGACCCAACCCCTCCATGAAAAGCCCATTATGTTTCATGCCTGCTTGCTACATGACATGCTTCCACATTTGACCCTCATTGAATCCATGTTACCTAAGCAATTCTGCCCATAATCTTATTGTTTGACCATAGTTTTGTTTTAGCTCATGTTCACCTTGTGATTTCCCATTTTTCCCCACCTTGAATTCACTTCATGGTTTTGCTCTATAAAAATTCCTAGAAAAGGCAAAGTCCTCAGCAACTCACTCAGAACCACTTCTGCCTATCTCTCAGGCAGAAGCTTTCTTTCCCTAATAAGTATGTTTTCTGCCCTTAACCTCCATGGTTCCTGGAATTCATTCTTTGATTTTAGAGAACATGATCTTGTACCAAACATTTAGCAGGTTGGGAGTTTCTTTCCCCTATATGGATTTTGGCAAATGGGGTCCCCACAGAACATTGAAGAGAGGTGACTGAAATAGCCAGACCACCTGGAAGACCCAGATGAGATTAATGGGCCTGAATTTAAAGTGAGATGTCTCATCATGCTTGTCAGTTTTTCTCCAGCAATATTCTACTTATTTGCAATATTATTGTGCAAATGAAGATGTAGCAAAGTGCCAAGTCTTGTTTTTCTTTTTTTTTTTTTTTACATACTCTATGTATACTTTGTTCACTTGTAATATCAGCCAAGTCTAAAAAAAGACAGACAAGACTCACATTGCTTGTATTGCATATTCTTTAATGATAATTTTTTTTTTTTTTACATATACATTATCCTGTGGTTAATTAGTACTGGAAGCTCATGAGTTTTAGATTTAGTTGAAATGTGTGCTTCTAAGTTAGGGAAGAACAATAGCTCATTTATTCTGTCTTTAATGCCTTTATCATGCAAGATCCATCTAAATGTTCTTTCAAGGTAAAGCAAATTGATGTATAAATTGTGAGTGTATTTTTAAAGCGTATGCAGGTAGCATTTCTCAGAAAGCACTTGAACCAAAGGTCACATGCATTATGAACACCAAATTCTTAATTCAGACAGTCCCTAGTTTTAGCAGTTTGGCTCCTTAAAATTTTTTATATTGCTCAGTGAAGAGTTGTGAAACTGTTTTGTGAAATGGCTGAAGAGAATAAGGCATCAGATGCCTACACAGATAATATTTTACTAAGATCCATTTGTTTTCAGATGGTCTTTTGCTCTGTTTTAAAAATGTGTGATTGGCACATAATGGTATTATTTATTGCTAAAGAGCTGAATGTACTAGAGATGTCTTTGAGAATCAAGAATTTAGGTTGATTTCACTAGCATTAGTTCTATCAGCTAGTGAAAAATGTAGCGTTAATAGCAAGTAATGAACACATCAGTGAACCTAAGGCTTTTAAGAAAAAAGTAATTTGTTCAGCTTCTATGCATGTTATTTGTAGATGAAACAATGTGAGTGTGATGTTTCACTTAGCTACTTCTCCCTTCACTTGTAAAAGAAGCAAAATGAGCTGCAAAATGAAAATTCTTCTATTATATTCCACAGCCGCTAACATACTGAGAAACATCTCGATTTTCACAGTGACTTCTCCATGCCATCCTGTAACGAAAAATGAAACACATAAACAAACAGTTAAAACATGGCTTCACTGTAATAAACATTTCAAATACATAGGGATAATAATATATTTTGTCAATAAATAGAATATAGGCTATAGCTAGAGCTTATTGTTGCTATTTATTAACAAGAGATATATAGACATACTTTTGCTCTTCCCCAAATCCTTAGTAGAGCACAGAATGCTGAAAAGTAATTTTGCAGTATGTTTATTGCACATTTATTTATTCTATGAAAAATTTCAAGATATCATGAGGAGCTACTATACTGTGTAGAACCTTGAAAATATTAGAAATCCCCTAAAATAAATGGTGGATTTGAAGAGGAAGATTCTAAGTTAAAGTAGATTGTTTCATGTAGGTTAAAAACTGTAACTTTGAACTCCCAGCATAATACTTTTAGTCTTATAGGTCTTCTCTCATTGTATAAATCATCAGGGTTAGAAAAGTTTTCCCATTTAATTCTTAACACATACCATGCTCTGATGCCTTGTGGATCCCTGACCACCCTCTTTGCACAAGCCACTGCTTCGGTGATGTTATCTTCCAACAAAACTGAAAGAGAGATGATGAGGAATGAAGACGGTCATTGGAACTTCACTTTAAGTTAGATTAATCCATCTGAGTAAAAAGTCCTTCATTTGTCACATTTGGCATGAAATAAAGCATTCTGTTTCTCATGAGCTAATATCACATAAAGCCCTGGAATTACTAGCAAATGCCTTTTATGTTCTCCATACTGTAAAAATCAAATTGTCTACTTATGCTTTATCCAGTTCTCATAATTCATCCTACATAAACAATAAGGAATGCTTTTGTGCATATGTACAATGGTGTCCATAGCAATTTCTAAAAGGAAAAATGTAGACAAGTGCTTAATAGTTTAGAGTTAGATCAATAAATTTTAGTATTTACATATTAAATCTATTCACTTTAAAAGCTATTACAGATTTGTATTTGTTGCTATTAAATAATTTTGTGTGATAAGTGAACAGTAAAGAAGTATATATAGTAAAAATTTTTTGTAAAACTACCAATCAGTTACATATTTGTAGGTCCATATGGGCATGATACAATCTTACTTCAATGTACATGATTGCTATAGAATGATTATTATTTTTGTTTTTTGTTTGTTTGTTTTAGATAATATCTCACAACATGGTTCAGGCTGGCTTTGGGCTCACTTTGTAATCCAGGCTGGTCCTGAACTTGCAACAATTCTGTCTCACCTTCCTCAGTGCTGGGATTCCAGGAGTGTGCCACCATACCCAGCTTATACAATTATTAATGTAATAAAAAGTCTTTGTGCACAACAATGTAAAAAAATGCTTAGTAAAGTTTTTCTGAGCAATTCTACTAGTGATAATTTGTCCTAAAAAAATAACAAGAAACATATCCAAATATGTTTATACAATGTTATTCATAGCAATTTATAAAGGGAAAATGGAAACAAACTACTTGTTAGTATAGTTGGGTCAAAAATTATAATATTGATATAGTATAATTCTATTTACCCTCCTTATTGATAGCACAAATTAGTACTTGTTGATATGGAAACAATTTTCTGTGGTAAGTGAACTGTAAAGTGGTGTATATAATAAAATTTAATTTCTGTAAATACATACATTGCTTATCCATTTGTATATGGGTCCATAGGGACATGATATAATTTCACTTGTGTAAATATGGTTGATACATATTGTGTCAGAATATATACCAAAAGGTATCAGTGGATATAAGTCTCTGCATAGTATGGTTTTGGTTGCTGTTTTTTCTTGCTTGCATTTTCTAATTTGTATTCAATGATAATACTATATAATAGAAAGAATTTCAAAAACAAATCAACTGGATGAAAAATTCCAAAATTTTTCTTGTCCCTTGGGAATATTAACATTTAAATAATTAACAATATCAAATTTGTAATATTGATAAACTGCTTTATGTACTAAAGATTCCACATGTAATTTCTATTTTAATACTCATGTCTTTGTCACATAATAAATTCTGTATATTCTGTTGTTATAAAATAAAGTGAGTTTCATTGCAAATGAATAAATCCAGAAGTTAATTTTTATGTGTGAATGTGATTATCTGGAAAGTAAATTTTGGAAAATAATTTTTTTAGAGATACAAATGTATTTACAAATAAAATATCATGTAGTTATTAATGCACATTAAAACCTTTTGACAAATATATACTGTTAAAATCTTACCTGTAATTATTGCTAAAAGTGCACAAGCATCTAATGATATCTAGAATTCTATTTATAGCATTTATCAATAGAAGATAAAACAATCAATAAAGGACCATAAAACCAAACTTCCTCTTACTATCCCTAAGTAAATAGAAGGTATGGTGCCATTCTGGACTTCAAATAAATAATTCCAGAAATATTTGAATATTTAAAAACATTTATCTTTAATTTATTTTTAATTTTTATTTTTATCATGATGAGGATGGAACCCTGGGACCTCTGTTCATGTTAAGCAGGAACTCTACTATTGTTATATCCCAGTACTAATTTCTCACATAGGGACATTTGCAGGGGATGAAGCCACTTTCTTGTAGTTAGGATGGAGTTTCTCTAAGGTAACTGATGAATCAATCCTTCGTGGGTATGTTATTGCCATTGCCTCTATTCTCTGTAACCAGATAGGTCCTGGCCAACACCCCAATACCCTCGTGTCTTACCATTGCAGGATATGTGGCAGGCATCAACTGCATCTGGGGTTTTGCCATTGTTGCACCAGTATCGACTATTGATCTGGAATATCCCATAATCAGTGCTCTTGTCTCCAGGGTTGTAGTTTGTAGCTTTTGTATTATAATCACTCTCCCATCTGATCAAACACATCCCTGAAAATAAATTATTTTTAATAAAGAGTAATACTAAAAGATTTATACCATATCCCCATACTAGTTCTATTCAGCTAATTCTAATTTATGAAGATGTACTTATAACATATCTCACCACTTTACTTTTTTGTTGTTGTTGAGACTGGTTCTTGGTATGTTTTCCATGTGGTCTTTTAGGCTAAACTTACCATCCAGCTTCAGGCTCCTGCATAACTAGAGCTATAGATACCAGTCACCCTACCCAATCCAATACTATGGTTTTAAGGCCCCAGAAGAGAATCATTTTTCAGTGTGAAACAATTTGTAATACTAACAAAGCAAGGAAAAATACTTTTTAAAAAATTTAAAATGGTTCTTGCTCCCAATGCTTCTACTGGCCCTCTGATCTCATTCCTCAGCCAACATTCAGCTAAGAACAGAAAAGTCAGCAAAGTTGTTGAATAGATTTAATAAATTTATAGTAGATACAGATGCTGATGGAAAAATTCATTCTGTATGTGTGTGTGTGTGTGTGCGCTGGGGGTGTATAGTGGGTATGCTCTGTTGCGCTAATCTGCATGTTATTTATTTATTTATTTATTTATTTATTTATTGTGCTGGGGATCTAACCCAGGGCCTTCTGCATGAAAGGCAAGAGCTCTGCCACTGAGCCACATCCCCCACCCAAACTTTTAAATTTTATTTTGATACAAGGTCTTGCTATGCAATCCAGGCTGGCCCTGAACCTTCAGGCCTCTTTCTCAGTTTTTCTAGTGTCTAACATTATAGGCGTGTGCTACCCAACCAGGCTGAAAAATGCTCTTTATTAGGAAAAGTAAGGATTCCCTGGAGCAGGACAAATTTGCCTACACTACCTAAGGTGAATTTGTATGTCAGATTAGAATCTTGCCACAAGGATTAAAGAATAGGAAAGGTTATTCTGTAATTTTATTCATCTATCTATTCATCTATTTACTTACCCTTTCAAAATAGTTATTGAGGGGAAAACATTTGACTTCCATCTCAAAGATCAATTGTTTATACTGACAAATAAGTAAGTTATAAAGTAAAACTTCTCCCCGGCACATCATGAATTACATAGAAGAAAATGAAAAATAGTCAACCTTGAGTAAATAAGAATAGTACCATTTCTTGATGAATTTCAGAGAACCTTGTGTCAGTGACTGAAGGAAAAAGATTGCTACTCTCCATTTTTGAGGTACTTTTTAAAAATCTTTTTGAGATAGGGTTTTGCTATGTCATTCAAGCTGACCTTGAACTCACTTTGTAGACCAGGCTGATCTTGAAGTCGTAATGATCCTCCTGCTTCAGCCTCCCAAATGCTGAAATTATAGGCATGCTCTACTATGCTTGACTAGAGTCAACGTACTTTTAAAAAATTTTTCTCTGGAAAGTCCCATGTCATTCAGGGAAATTTATGAAAAGAAAAATACTCTACTCCCTCAGTGTCCAAGTTCCAAAAGATCCTCAATGTTTTTTACTCAGCCTACTTTGGCCTTTGAATGTGAGGCAATAGGCCAATCTAGAGGCACTGGGAGAAGACAGCAAGTTGTATGTGAGGTAGAATGTGTGGAATATTTCCCCTTCACCCCCTTGCTCCTTCAGCCAGCATGTCTGATATTAAAGGGTTGAACTGATGCTTTAACTATTGTAAATATTCAAACCCACAAACAAGTAAAAATGACTCATCACAAACATGCCCTGTGACCATTTATTCTTAGTACCTGTTCCATGTATGGCTAATGATTGGGAGGTTAGCAAGAGAGTAGACTTACAGTTTGCCAGGCTGACTCCATGGTAGCCATCCATTCCAAGACTCTTTAAAATTCTGGCTAATTCACATCTTTCATAGACCTTGCCCTGGACAGTCACAGAAAGGAGGAGAAGCCCCAGCAGGAGGGCAGCCTTCATGTTGACTGGAAGTCAGGTCAGTGGGCTGCCTATGGCAAGCCCGTACTGGTATTTAACCTCCTTTGACTTCCTTCTTCCTTCTTTGGTAGGCTTACCTTTTGACCTTTGGGCAAAGCAGAAAGTACCATCAACTTCAAAAGAATTTTTTTTTTAATATTTGGAAAGAGATATTTTGTTGTTGTGAGAATTAATCTATGGTTAATTATGGAATGATATTCTTTGTAGACTTGGCATGCAGTGAAGTAGAAAGTAGCACTGTTACTATAACAGGAACTTTGTTCTACATTATTGTGACTTTGAACAAGTGTGAAGAAAAATATGATTATCTTGTATAGTTTTAAATCAGCTATGACTTATGACAAACATCCATTTTCATTAATTTTTTTGTATGTTCACTTTCTTATTGATCTTCTTCACTTGAAATTGTTCTGTTTCTTTTGCACCAAATGGACACAATGTGTGTGCCATATACCTTTATATACCTTTTAAAAGGTATATAGCATGATACCTTGTTTCTCAACCAGTTTCCTACTCTGGACTTTTTGTAAGCATTGTAAGTTGTTTAGCTGTACAAATCAATGTTTACTACAACCAAAAAAGGCTCATGTGAACTCTTTTATTAACTCCCTTTCTACCATTTCTTGTTCCTGTCTCCATGTCAGAGAATACAACATCATTATATACCAGTAACATTTAAAAAATTAGTCTACCCATACCCATATATCCAACTGATACCTTAAAACAATCATCGTAGAAGGTTGTACACTGTCTTAGAAATAAGGTGTCAGGACTGGAATAAAAAAGTGAAGAACAAAAAACAACAAACAAATAACAGAAAACATTCTCTGAATCTGCCTAGGAAGGAAAATCCTGAGCCACATAAAATACTACCTGATAGTAGTTTCCCTTGTTTTTCAACAATGGTAGCTTCTTTCTGCTTGGCCATTAAAGATTACCAGCTCTGGCTCTCAATTGCTGTTGGGAACCCTGTCAAGAGTAACTCAATTTTTTTTTCCAGAACTGACCTCACTTCAGTTGTTTAGTAACATAGACCCAAACTTGGGTGTCCCCAAAAGACAGAAATCTGCTAAAAAGTCAGTATTTGATCCTTGGTGTACTTTTCCTACTTCAACCTGGAAGAATATCCAGTTAGTATGTATGAGGGTTTCAGTCCTATAGTGATGAAATCAATTTTTCTTTTTCAATGTTTGAACAGTATAGAGATATGATTTCTGGGATTGCATAACCAAACATATGCGTGCCACTAAGAGCCAATTGATAACAATCATACATTGCGACTACTTCAAAAGAAAAAGGTGTTTTTGACTTCTTTAGTTATAATCCATGGGACAGGAATTATAGGTAGCGATAACATTCAGTTATTGTGATAGGTAAACTTAATTTTTAACTTGATTGGTTAACAGCCAACTAGGGGATTAGTAAGTCAGTCTTTTAGATGTGCCTGGATGGGTGGTGTAGGGCTGCGGGATGTCTGTCTCTGGTTCCTTTCCCTTCTCCTCTGGTGCTGCTCCTTTGCTCTGCTTCCAGCTGCCATACGCTGTGCAGCATTGTTGTATTATGCTTTTCTGCCATGATGGTCCTGCCCAGAGCCAGTCAACCATGGACTGAATCATTAGAAACTGTGAGCTAAATAACCCCTCATCCTTTAAGTTGTACCAGCAACAGGAAAGCTGACCAACACAGTTATAGTTTTATTATTTCATTTAAAATAATGAAGAAGCTATTTAAAAATAAAATCTCAGATTGGTATGATTTGGGATGTACTTTATTTTTCCCAGAAATTTTGCATATGTTCACAGTTATATTTATTGCCATATGTGTATTTTTGTTTTGTAAGAAAGATGCTTGGAGATCTTAGAGTTTTTTTGTATTTTATTAGGCAATAATTTATTAATTACTTATAATCCCTAGTTTATTTAGCTTATTTGCTTCTCAAGATAAAGAAACAATAATTAATTGTGGTGACTTTTACAGCATTCATGCTTCACAAAGGCAATTTTACCAAGGATCTCTCTGACTTTTGAGTATTCTTCCCAACTGAAACCATCCAATAAACAACTACTTTGAAGATAACAATATGCAATATATTAACTAGTGTTAATTTTGATTATTTTGTTTTGAAATTCTGAATTTCATTTTTTGTTGTTGTTCTTGTTTTTTTTAAAGATAAAAAAATTACTGTAGGAAAAAAAAGAAAGACATTTATGAAAGTCTAAAGAATATTTATGGAACCAGTTTTAGAGATGGTGAGCTGGAGTCACAGATCTATCTTTGCTTCCTTCCAAATCCTGGCAAAATACCTACAGGACTTTTGAAATATGTAGGTGAAGCTGGCACAAACCTGTAGTTCTAAATACTGGGAGAATGATTTGAGATCTCTGTACACATAGTCCAGATAAGCCTGGTCCATAGCAACAAACAGAACAAAACAAAGCAGAAGGTATAAATGAACAAAGGCAGTAGCAAAGCAAAGAAATGGCAATAGTGAAAAATATCTATGTAAGTTGACCAAAGGTGGATGAGTGTTATTTTTGGAAGATAGGAAAGCTTTTACCAAAGGGCTTTTATGTGGGAAATCAATGAAAAAACCAAGCTGGTTCTTGGCCTAGAATCTGGAAAGATCTATGTAACTCTTAAGGCAGCAAAGTACAGCAGCACTTTGAAGAAGAAGACTGCTTGGATTCTGTATGTGGAGCAGTTAAACTCTAAAATCTCCCCCAGGTCAGGAAAGTCAGTGATGATCTTTCTCAGTCCCATAGGAAGATGGTAGGAAAAATCACTCCTTGGAGAGTTTGAACAAGAGATTCTGAAAATGAGACACAAAACCCCCTAAATGACTGGAGATATGGCTCAGGGGTAGAGATCTTGCTTAGCAGCAAGCTGGCTGGATTTGATTTAAGAACTACAAAAATATAACAATAAAATTTTTAAAGAGTGAAAAGTATATGGTTGGCCTATAGAGATGACCACCTATTAGTTGGAGATAATAAGGAAATTTAATATACGAAAAGGACTTTAATATACATCTTTAGTCATGGATCTTATTTTAACCACAGAACACAAATTTCTCAAAAGAAAGTCTCAGTGATTCATTTTCCTGGATTCATTCAGTTACCAAGCAAAAACTAAGCATGCACCTAAGACCACTAGGTACAAGCAAATCTGAGGCAATAGCACACATGGAAGGGAGGGATAGTCAGGGAAGACAGTGAGGTATACTTCAGCCCTTTTAGCCATGGGACTGCAGGAAGCTGAGCATGGGATTTCAGTGTTTAGATAGTGTGAGAAGTGTGAGCAAATGCACTGTTTAAATGCATCATGCTGCCATGATCCAATAACCTGCCAAAAGTCCAACCTTGAGTCCTGAGGCTTTGAAGAGACACTCAAATACAACTGAAGCTATCAGGGAGTTGAAGGATGGGACTGCACGTGGAGGAATCACCAAAAACAGTGTTGAAAGTAAGAATACTTTCTTTAAAAAGCTAGAGCAAGCCATCAGTGCACTGGGGCAGGAACTATAAGCGATTCCTGAGCTCTGCATCATGTTGGAACTTTGGGTGCTGGGAGAACAGGTGGCCTACTCACCACCCTGGTAAGCAGGTGGGGCCCTGCGGTGTTCAGACTAAGAATCAGACATTGATCCATCCCCCCCCCCCCGCCGTTAGCAAGTCGGCACCAGTGGTCTGAGTATCTTTTTGGAGGATGAATGTATGCAGCATGGCAAGTAAGGGGGATTTCCTTCTACCATCTCTTTGAAGGCAAATATTTTTATCACTGTTTTGCTCAGTTTTGATTAATGGTACTGCTTTATTCAACATTCTGTTTTTAAAAGTTCAATATTTCCTTCCATTTTCCTCTATATGATTGAAAGAACAGCTAATGTGAACAAAATGGGCTGTACTATTGATCCCATTGCTCATGTCCTGGTGGCCTGCTCTGAGGTTCTGTGGTAGTTTTACTGCACTGTGGTCACATGGATTTTTTCTGTCTTGCTCTGCTGTATTTTGCTACCTTCAAAAAAAAAAAAGTAGACAAAAAAAGTAACAAAATACCTCCAAAAATCTCCCAACTCCACCAAAGCTGATCCATGGATCATGGATGAAGAGAAACTCAAAAATAAGGGAACAGAATTATATAAGGTGATTAAAAGTATATAACAACAACAAAACAAGTCAGTAAGGTACTGAGCAACCTGAAACAGGATATAACTAAAAAGATAATGGACTTAAAAAATAAAAAGAACAAAAGAAAGTGCTCTAGAGGATATGGCTGCATGTATGTTTAAGTATGTAGGATTGATAACCATGTTGCTAAGTTGTTACTGGATCATTGAACTTCTTTGCAGTCTCACTGTTTGAATGTCCACTTTCTATGCTTTAATTTGTAACTTTAACAACTAGGTCTATGAAGACAATATGCAATTTATCAACTAGTGATTTCTTACTGCTTTGTTTTCCTGAAATTCTGTATTGTTTCTACCCTTTTTTCTGTTTTGCTTTTTTTTCTTTTTAAATAACACCCCCCCAAAAAAACTATTTATTTGAGTTCAGATATTTGTAGAGATAGTTTTAAAATTTAAAAATGCTTTTGTGAAAGGCATCCTGACTTTCAAATTGTTAAATTGTTTTTGATGCTTTTCTTTCTTTCTTCCTTTCTTTTTTCTTTCTTTAAGTCATACAGAAGTTTATTAGGCAGAATTTGAAGTACACACTCAAAGAAATAGAGTACAGGTCCTTAAGAGAGAGATGCAGTATATTCTGGAGATGAGATTTTTTATGTGTCTTGAGAAGTAGACATGTGGGGAATTTGTGAATCTATAGGAAGTTGTTTCTTAGTCTTGTTTTATGAAGAAAAAGAATGGCTGCAGAAAAATCATGACCCACTTTATAGGTGAAAAAGATGAGCCTAGTCTATTTTTTAAAGATGGGTCATCTAAAATGTTTTTCCATAAAGCATGGTTTGAATTCTGAGTCTGTTCCCTTAAGATCAGCTTCTTGATCCTTATGAACTAAGCTAATTCATGGATTTAAAGTATCTTCAAGGGAGGAGCTAAAAATGGCTGATCAGTGAGCAACAAAATACAAAGCCTCCCAGGAGAAACAACTCATATGCCAGAATAAAACATCCTGGAGAGACCAAGACAGAGGGAAATGGATCTTCTTGACACAGGAAGAAATTAAAATGTAAAAAAGCTCATCAAACATGCAGTCTCGGGGGTACAATTGGAACAGCTAAAATTACTGGACATGACATTTGCACTGTGACCTGCCAAGTTTGCACTGGCCTGAATTCGCAAATTCACATTGGCCAGCAGAGCCACCCAAACTCATTCTTGCCACTACTCATAAGAGCCACAGCTGTACTGAAGTTGGGGGTGGCTTAGCCCAACGGAGAGCGGAGCCGGTGAAAGGACCTTCATTAATCCACGGTCAGTGCTGGGAATGAGACGCCCCCCCAACCGGAAGGGCATGACCAAATGGGTGACATGTTGGAATAGGGCAGGAGGAGCCTGAACTGGGAGCAATAGTGACTTCAGTTGGTTCCTCCCTCCCCAGAGCAGATTCATGGGATTTGCTTGGACTGGGTCACACCCCTGACTGGGACCCAGTGAGCTGTCCCAAATCAATTCCCTGTGCTTAGCATGCACTAACCTGGTGAAGGCCCCTGAAGTTTGGCTGGCCTGGTGGGGAGGGGCAGGTGTACTCAGCCACTGCTTAAATCTCAGTGACAAGAGCAGGCAAGAGAGGGCAGAGTTCCCTCACCAGCGTGCTTTGGAGGAACCCTGGCTGAAAGGGAAGAGGGCTGGGACATTCACTGTACACCTGTGTGGAGGAAGCTGGAACCATGGCAGGAGAGAGAGGCAAGATGAGGCCCCCAGCCCAGAACCCTGAGAGCACTGATCTAGGAGAGGGAAAAACAAGGGAGACTGAGGGCAGCAAACACGCAACATCAGACATGGCTACAATGGACATTAAGAGATATCTTTGAGACCTTGTAGACAAGCTCAAAACTGAAATATTACATCAGGTAAATCAAGATATGAGTAGAGTAATGAAAGAAATGCTAAGCATCTCTCAGGAAGGCATAGACGGAAAAGGGAGGAACAAAAAAAATAGAGAAACGTTCGATAAAGAATATAAAGAAAATATAGAATACATGAAGCAGATTCAAAGAGACTACCAGGAAATTAAAAGCTCCATTGAAAGCTGGCAAAACTCCTTAAAAGAAACTAAGGATAGACTATCAAAACTTGAAGACAAGTTTGCAATGTGTGATCATGAAAGGAAAGATCTCTTAAAAATAACAAGGAAACAGGCAGTAACAATACAAAGGCTAGAAGA
>PVLA01016466.1:0-20624 GCA_004027455.1 Hydrochoerus hydrochaeris
TGTTTTGCTTTTTTTTTCTCTTTAAATAAAATTTTAAAAATGTATAATTGCTATTATAAAAAAAGAGGAAATAGGAAGTGCTATAAAAGATATAGCTGCATGTGTTTAGGTGTGTGGGATTGATAACCATATTTCTAGGTTCTTGTTGGATTGCTGAACAGATCTGTTTGCACACTCACTGCTTGAGTGTCCACTTTGTGTGCTTTAATTTTGTAACTTGAAAAACTATTTCTACAAGAACAATATGTAATTTATCAACTAGTGATTTCTTACTGTTTATCTTCTTGACATTCTGTAATATTTGTATCCTTTTTGTTTTTTTCTCTTTAAATAAAAAAAATTTAAAAAACAGAAAGAAGAAAAACTCTGAAAATCAATTCAGAGAACAGAAGTAAATATCCTAGTTGATAAAGGATTTATACTCATAATAAAGAAAATTCACAGCTCACAACAAATTACCCCCCACAAACTGGAAAAAAAAATGTGGGAAAGGCTGAAATAGACGCTCTACCAAAGATGACAAATTGCAAACATCTATATCTGTATCTATATGCATGCTCAACATCATTAGTCATGAAAGAAGCACAAACTAATAAGTAGAATAGTAAATACTAGAGACTAAAATTAAAAATCAACAATACCATTTGTTATGGTTTATGTCTGGATGCCCCCTCAAAGCCTCATGTGGTCGGGGGAGTGGGCTTTTCAGAGGTAGCTAAATCTATAGTCAGTGACTGATTCATGGTCCAATACTGGGGGGTTAAGGGTATGAATGCTACACCTACCCTAGGATGGGTAGCTTGTATATAAGGGACAGAAGTGGCTTGTCACTCTTTTTCCTTGCTCTCTCTTGTTGCTTTTGCTGTTTTCTGCTGTCGTGAACAGTTGCCCCTCTACCATATCACTTTGCCTTAGAACCAGCCAATTGTGGACTGAAACCTTTACAAACTGAGCTCAACAAATCTTTCCTCATTTAACTTTGGGTATTGAGCATTTTGTCTCAGCAACAAGAAAAGTAACTAAGACAACTTTTAGGAAATCACGAAGCTGATGAACTCTCACATATTACTGCTGGGAATGCAAAATGGTATTATTCACTTTTGAAATAGTCTAGCAGCTTTCTTATAAAGTGGAAAGCATGTTTACCATAAAACCTAGCAATCTTATTCCCAGATATTTTTCCTTAAGAGAAATGCAAAACGCATGTTCACACCAAAATTTATCCTAGAATCTGCCTAACAGTTTTATTCAAAATAGTGGCAAACTGGATAGAACACAAATTTCTAGCATCAGTTAAACAACTGTGTAAGTTTTGGTTTGTCCTTATAATAAAATGCTACTTGGAAAGAGAAAAGAATAAGCCACTGAAACATGAAACAACATGAATGAAACTCAAAACCACTAAGCTAAGTCAAAGAATCTAGACATAGAACCTAGACATGCTATATGATATCACTTATAAATAGTCTTCAGAAAAGACAAAGCAGTAACATTTAGTATCAATATATATAGCATACTAGTGGTCATCAGCTTCTGAAGATGAGGCTGACTATGAAACATTATGAGAAAACTTTTCAGCGCTATATTTTCATAGTTGTGGTAATTATGCCATATATACATTTGCCAAACCCCACCAAGCTGTACTTTCCTAATTTATAATTTTTAAATGAACTATAACCTAGCAGTTAATTTTTTAAAAATAAGGCTATCATCCTTCCAACATGAAAAATAGCCTATACAGTCCTATTATATTTTATAATGCAAAATAGTGAGCTTCAGGATAGAATATATAAAAATAGAATAGACTTTTCAAAGAGAAAATAATATTTATAAAATTTTTTAATGCTTCCTTTTATATTGTTTTTGAAGTCTTATAATGCTTTTATTCATTTATTTGGTTTTATTCTGTTTGATTTTATTACGTGTGATGATATGAACAGCTATTTAGAAGAAAATGAGACATTATAGTAGCCAATGCTGATTTCCTAACATCTTGTTTTGAAGTCCTATCATGCTTTTGTTCTGTTTTGATTGGCTCTATCCTACTGTGTTTTATTTGATTTTATTATGTGCGATGGTATGGACAACTTTTTTGAGGAAAATAAGATATTACAGTAGCCATTGTTCATTTCCTGTTATCTAGTTTTGAAGTCCTGTAATGATTCCATTCTTTTGAATGGTTTTATACTATTTTGTTATGCTTGTTATTATTGTGTATGAAGGTATGGTCAACTATTTGGAAGAAAACAAGAGACATTATGATTAGCCACTTTTGATGTCCTATTGTCTTGTGAAGTCCTGTGTTGCTTGCACTGTTCTGTTCAGATTTGCTTTGTTCTGTTTTGTTTTGTTTCTTCTGTTTTATTCTCTTTAAAATAAAAAAAATTTTTTTTAATTGAATGCTTTTTAAAGTAACAAGACAAATAGAAACAAAAGAAAAGGCCTGGGTGAAATGTAAATAAAAACCATAGTTCTTGACTTTAAGAAACAAAAACAAGAGCACAAAAATATAGGTTGCAATGTTAAGTGAAATAAATCACATACACAAGCTTAAATATCCCACGGTTTCTCTTATATAAGGAACACAAAACATAAAGAGCAAAAGAAAAGACAGATAATAAGAAATCTTATGAAAAAGAGAAGGGGACCAAGCAATCGGGGCAGGAGGAGAAAAAGATGAAAAAAGAAAAAGAAGTAAGATGTATTATGTACATGTACCAACTCCCCATGTACTAATGAAAACCAAATGTGAGACTGCAAAATAATGTATGCAACCACCTGATTCTTGCTGTTAACAGAATTATGTAAAGATCAGAAACTAATAAATACTGGTAGAATGAAGGAAAGAAAAATCTAAAAAAATTAAACTGTTGCTTACTCTTCGTCTGGGTTGGGGAAAGCCATCTCTGTGTCGTCGTCTTGTTCGGGAACGTGCTTGGATTCCCTGTCCTTTATTAAGTGGGTCAAAGGATTCTATAATAATCAGCAAAAGCACGGGGTGAGCTAAGTAACTCACAGATTTAAATAAAGACAGACTGAATAATCACCACTACTTCATTGTTTTGTAATGGGAATTTTACTTACACAGTTAAGAGAAACAAAGAATACAGCACACAAATAAAAGTTTATTAAAAATCGAGAACATTTTTTTATAAATGGTTATTGTGGCAAAAAAAAAATGTTCGAAAAACAAATTAACCATGTAAAAGAATAGTATGACATAAATTAACATCCAGAAAGGAAGAAAGCACTGTGCCCTAGATTATCTCCAACACATTACAGCTGCTTAACGATAATCTGGAGTCTCACCATTCTAAAAGAAAGGACTTTTGATGAACAGGTTGCAGTGCACAAACCTGATGGATAATCTGCTTCCAGATCCTGTTCTGTTTCCCCCTTTGAGAACTGCTTCAGTTCAGCATCAGCTTCTTGCACAGCATTTGACTTGAAGGCATAATGATTCAACTCCTCCTCCCAGCTATGTGGAGTAGATACTGCCTCTGATTCAAGATCACCACTGTATGTACTTCCTTGGTCTGAAATATAAAGAAAACAAACAATTCATCAAAATAAGACACTGTCTTGATATCTTCAGAAATATTCTTAACCTCAATATCAAAAACTGAGATATGGTTGATGGATACTATCAACCACAGAATGAAGTAATTTGTTTGTCAGCCTCACAGAACTAGATCTGCATTTTGGTAAGACATTCTTTTAATTAATGCTTACATATTTATGATAGCTTTTAATACTTTCACTACAAAACAGCATGCATCACAGACATTTAATGACCCTTAAAAATATCTAAAACTGCACATATTAGACTCAAGAATACTAATTCTCCATTGGTTTCTATTAGGTATAGAATGTAAGATTTCCAAGAACCAAAATATATTCATAAGAACAAACCTTTTTCAAATATTTTGGTGTCTAGAAAGAGTTCTTGTTCAGAAGTTTGAGATTCTAAAGAGAAAGAAAAGTCACATAATAAAAGTTTGCATGTATGATATACACAAAACAAATTGTGTCTCAAATTATGAGTCAACTATATATATGAAACATACCAAGAAATACTAAGTAAAGAGAATTTACATATGCAAAGGACAATTCTTTAATTAAACATCAGTGGTAAAAGTCGTTAAATTATTACCTGCATTAACAGTGGTTACAGTACTTAGTAGAACTATCGACAATGTCATAGTGAGACAGTGTTTTTCTTCTGATTGGACAGTTGGAGGTGGTCTGGTTTGGGGACTGAGCCCAGGGCTTTATACATGGTAGGGAAGCACTCTACCCCTGAGCTACATACATCTCTAACCTTTTTAAAATTTTCTTTTGTGAGGGGTCTTGCTAAGATGACTAGGTTGGCCTGTAATTTGTCATTCTCCTCCCTCAGACACCTGGAGTAGCTAGGATTACAGGTTATGCCATCTCTGTACCCAGTTTACTTTTCATTGTACACTCAAATTAATTGAAATTCTCTTTTATTTTTTTAAACCACACACAAACATACACACAAAAACATTTATTCAAAAACTGACCAATCAGTTTTAACTAGCCCCTCGACATAATGATCTTACTGTTGTATTCAAAGGCTCATACATTTAAAATATAAATGAACAAGAGCGTTTTGGTACATGGAACTAGACAGTGGACAATTTTAACAACTATACAGTATCTGAAAAGTGAGGATTCTCAAAGATTCAAGGTAGAAAAGTGTGGGGGTTTTATTTTTTTTTGCTTATCCAAGAAAATTGATTCTTTTCCCTAAAATCAAAGTGAAATTAGCTTCATATCCTCTAAGCTGGAATTTATTTCTCCTTTCTCTGTGGTTATAACATTTCATCTACATTGTTGCCACGAGTCACTTGTGTTTTGAAATTTAGTTTTAGGTTTTTTTCTCCTTTTTTTCTTTTTATCCTTGAAATAAAATGGATTGGAGGAAAAAAACCCACACATTTCATCTATACTACAGTGATCACAACTGTTGTGAAACTTGATTTTTTAAAGCTTTTCTGACTCAAATTAGACAAAGGCATTATGTCACAGTACTTGTGCAGAGAAAGAATGTGATAAATGCTAAATATTAATGTGAATATGGATGTCAATTTAAAATGAGGTTTATCATCAGGGATTGTCTGAACTGCCAAATTAAGTATATATCAGAAGTCAGAAGATCCAGCATAAAATACTATTCTAATATTTTACATGATATATAAATGAGTCAGAATTATGAGATTATTATATATTAAAGAATGTGAGAGAGAGCAAGATCAGCAAGACCATGACGACGACTCTAGAGCCCCTGGGCCTGCCTATGCCCACCCCATTCCCTCAGGTGGGGCTGGGCCTGCCATACAGCTAGCCAAAAACAGAGTTGCAGAACATTTCCTCCATATGTGGCATTATAGCCCTCAAAGACATAATGATAAATCTCACGTTAAATCCATCCTCACCCTCTGTGATGTGATGCTGAGAGTACAGCAGAAAGACTTCCCTGCCCAACAGGGTGTGCTGGCTGCCTGCAATGACTACTTCTGTGCCATGTTCACTGGTGAGATTTCAGAGAAGAGAAAACCTTATGCTGATATCCAAGGTTTAAAAGCCATGGAAATCCTATTGGATTTTGTGTACAGAGAAATAGTACATGTAACTGTGAAAAATGTACAAGAACTGTTCCCTGCAGCCTGTCTGCTTCAGCTGAAAGGTATAAAGCAAGCCTGCTTTGAGTTCTTGAAAAATAAACTGGACCTTAATTGCCTGGGTATCAGAGATTTTGCTGAAAGTCACAACTGTGTTGACCTGATGTAACCAACTGAGGTTTTTAGCCAAAAGGATTTCTCTGAAGTGGAATGGCATAAAGAATTCATTCTTCTAAGTCAAGGAGAAGTGGAGAACTGTGGTGAAATTCAGGTGGATTTTGAAGAGTCAATTGATGAAGCATGCCAAGAAAGAGTGTGAAGAGTCCTTGCCTGACTTGCTGCTGACTCCCAGGTACATCTACATATATATATATATTCAGCCCTTCATCTGCTGTAGTTTGAACAGTGCAGGGATCTGGCTGACAGAACAAAGAAGTTTCATCTGCGGCCTGAACTTTGAAGTCAGATGCAGGGCTAGCAGACAAGGGCCCGTTCAAGAGCCAACGATGTGTTTCTGGTGACTGGGAGCTTTGGAAGCCCACAGTCTCCCATGGAGGTGGTTGAGAAATATGGGGCTCAAGACTCTGCAGTGGAACTTTTTGCCAAGCATCACTTGCCAGAGACTTTCTGTGTCCCTACATGACTGATCTGCTTAATTGGTGGTTATGACGGCCATTCCCACCTCAGTTCAGTAGAATGCTTGGACTACACAGTGGATAAGGACAGGATCTGGTATTCTGTAGCCCCAGTGAATGGCCAAAGTGGGCATGCTGGAGCTAGCACCTGGGAGATACGATCCACATCTCTGGAGGCTGTAAAGAAAGCAGGCACCATACCAGTATGGAATGATATGACCCAAACATTGACCAGTGGAATATGCTAGTAGATATGCATATTGCCAAGAGGGTAGTAGTGGCTTGACTAGTAGTGGCTTGCAGAGTGATCTACTGTTTAGGAGAATATGAGGGCTTGATTATCTCAAATTCAGCTGAGAAATAGGATCCCCAAACAGTAATGTTACACCAATGGCCACAAAGTATTCTGGTGCTGGAGTAGCCCTATGTAGGGGAAGGAATTGAAGGTACTGCCCACCTTTTTTCTGTTGAACAGTATTTGTACTGATACTTGGACTAGTATGACCATTTCACAGTGATATTTAGGAGCCACAGTTCTTTGGGGGAGAATCTATGCAACTGCAGGATATGATGGCAAGTCCCTGTTGAGTAGCATTGAATGCTATGACCCTATCACTGACAGTTGGAAAATGGCAATATCCATGGAACTCAGCACTGCGACACTGGTGCGTGTCTTCTCTGAGAGAATTCACCATTGTTGGAGCACCCTCCAAGACTAGTGACCAGTTCAAGGGACAGTTTGTAGGAGAATTAAGGATCTTTTCTAGAGTGTCTTATTTCTCACTGTGTGCACAGGGTAATTACAAACTCCAGTGTAGTGCTGATTGTATTAATCTGACACATACTTCTCACACTAGTTCAATCCCTCAGAAGAGTGGGTAACAGATACTTAACAGAAGAGAATGCAAACTGAATAGGTGTAAGAGACTAGATTCCTTCTCCTTCTGGTCTGGAGAGCACTCTATTATTTCTAACTTCCCACATGTTTGGGAAATTATGTACATGTTGTGCCTCTTACATTACAGAGAAGGACATGTGGACAGTGGATAGTGTCCAGCCTGGAAAATTGGAAGGATACCAGCTCAAGTAAGGTTGGTGAAAGCCAAGTATTTTTTCCAGGAACAAACAGTTTTTCTAAAGTACAGGTAGCTAGGGGCACTACAGTTTCATTCTGAAGGAAGAAGTGGGAGACTGCCTATCAAGATTTAGGCACCAAGAGGAGAGATTCATGTGATACTCCCTTAGGAGGGGTGGTGGTGATGGTGGGGGCAACAGTGTTAGCATATCAGAGCTAAGGTTAGAATAAATGACATGAGCTGAATTTGATGGGATGTAAACAAACCTGGAATACTATTGAAGTATAACCTGTAAGACTGAGACATCATATTGACAGATCTTTTTATTTCCCCAAGATCTTTCTAAAGTACAGTTCTGTGTGTCTTGACACTGAAAACTGAGACAATAAAAGAGTGAACAAATATTGGGATGAGAGAAGATGGCATAAATGTAGGAGTTTAATATACCTGGGGATTAACTAGAACTACCTGTGATTTTACAACTCTTACTCCCTGCCAGGGCTCATGTAGCTGTGGCAGTGTTTGTCTTGAATGGGTGAAAGACTGTCTCTCTTTGTTGAACAAATACTACTATACCGGTATACTCACTATTTATTTGGGGATGGGGTGGGAGTGGCAGCAGCCTAGCAGTTCAGCTACTTGATTAATGCCCTACTTTTTTCAAGGGCACAATTCTGCTAAACAATGGCTTTTACTGTTATATTTGGTACATTTAGTTTCTTTACAGTTAGTTCCAGCACCTTTGCTGTTACATATTGAGCTCTCTTGTGTCATGAAGTTCTAGCTTTATGGGCTTTGAAGGTGTGGGAATGTGATAACTGAAACAAGGATGCATTTTTCTCTTTGCTCTGGAATTCCATTTTTCCCTCTTTCTCTGAGCTATATTAACTGACAGAGTTCATTTCCTTTATATTTTTAAGAAAATATTAAAATTGTGTCAAATGCATTTAAAATATAAAAAACATGAGAAACACTGGGATAATAATAAGCTTTTACCTATTTCTCAGAATATCTTAAGCAAGTGCTCTCCCACCGAGTTACTTCCTCAGCCCTACCCACAGAATGTATGATTTAAATGCTCATTACGAGCACAGCAGGAAAGGTGACAGTTTTTTCCAAATGCTATAGTGTTCATAAAATCATCTAACATTATGCAAAACTAAAGTCCAGTGGCTAGCTTTCTAAAATCTACCACTGAATAAAATGTTGAAACATCAAGAAAAACGTCATTTCTTGGTTCATTAAAGATACATAAAAAGGCTTCTGAAAAAATTCACTTAAATATTTCAAAACTCAAAAGAACTGTTTTCTCTAACTCTTTCTATATCCAAAAAAAGAAAAAAAGAAAGAAAGAAAAGAAAAGGAGATGGTAATTGAAGCTAGAAATTTTTCTGGAACACATTAGTAAACTGATTAATATTCTATGTTTTTGAGTCAGACAGATCTGGATTCAAGTACGGGTTTAATTACTTTCTGATTACATCAACAGGAAAAATCTAGTATTACATAAACAGGATAAACCCAAATGAAGAATATAAAGCAAACGATACTCTCTTATAGGGCTGCTGTAAAGATTAAATGAGACAATGCACATAATACACTAAAACCATACCTAGAGTACTATAGAAAGCACACATCAGTGTTAACTGTTATCATCCTTATTCAGAATAACACAATGAGATTTACCTCTAAGTTATTTTGAGCCAAAAGGTTATCTATGCTAAGATTCTGTTTGTCAACACACAAGTGACTATACATTAGGACCATGGAGTAGTGGTGCATGACTGTAATCCCAGCACTTGAGAGGCTCAAGCAGGAGAACTGGCACAAGTGGAAGGGCAAAGTGGGCTAGATAGTAAGTTCAAGGCTAGCCTCAACTACATAGCAAGACCCTGTCTCAAAGAAACAAACAAAAAACTAGAGAGACAGAGAGAAAGAGAGAGGGAGGGAGAGAGAGAACTAGAAATGATGGTGAAATTTAAAATTACTTGAGTGTCAGGCATGGTAACACATGCTTGTAATTCTACTCAGGAGGTTGAAGTAAAAGGATCGCTAAGTTCACGGCCAGCCTAGGCTACACAGTGAGTTAGTTCAATGCCAGCCATAAATATATAGCAAGATCCTGTCTCAAAAAACAAAAACAAAAGCAACAAAAAAGACTATACCAACCTCCCTGTGATAGAGTCTTCTCCTTTTCTTCATCTTCTGCAATCATTTCTGCCATCTCAAGGAGATCAGCTTCAAATGGATGTGCGGGAAGCTTTTCCTTAATGTCATCAATACTTTCACCAACTTTGTCTTCATTATCCATTAAGGATGGGACAAGCATTGGGACAGGCATCTGAAAGACCAAAAATAGAACTTAAGAGCTTCTCAAACCATGGATCTGTTGTCAAAATCACTATCTGCAAGATGATTTAAGTATAAAAATAAGAAAATTCAGATATTCTCATTGCAGATGATTTCACACTCTTGACACTTCATTTTTATAAGATTAGAGCCATTAAAATAACTCAGAAAGTGCTTCGACACTAAACAAAATATGCCTCTGAATTACTGAAAATAATTCTGCAATAGCTTCATTTCATTTTTGAAATTGCTTTTGCTTGTATTTCTTGCTTAACAATTCACACAAGTGTCTCCACTAAGGATTTAAGATGGGAAAATTTTCCAATTTTAGAAATAACCAATTTTTCTTTAATAAAAAGTTGGAGCTGGGTGTGGTGGCACATCCTGTAATTTCAGCACTCAGGAGGCTGAGACAGGAGGAACCACAAGTTTGAGACCAGCCTGGGGTACAAAGTGAGCTCAAGGCCAGCTTGAACTCATAGTGAGACTATCTCAAAAAGACACAAAATAAATAAATAAATATTAAAAAAGAAGGTATTATACCCCAATAAGTGCAGGAAACTATATGAGAGCTCTTTAAAGTTATTTAATATAATCACTGAAATTTTATTGCTAATAATAAGCAGTATTATTTTTAATAAGCAGTATCGTAACACCTTCTGAGACACCAGGGTAAAAACAAAACCAGTCTTCTATATATATTTCATTAAGTAATAATGATAATATAGTAACAGCCACTAGGAATCAACTATATTTTACCAACAAGTGAAGCTTTTTTCAGAACTATAAGCATTTAATTAATGAAAATGCACCCTTAATCTCTAAATGAACACTCACTGGAACTGGAATTCCAAAGGGAACAGGAGCATACTGAGTATAAAGATGAAGAGGTATGGGCACAAACACTGGCACGGGAACTGGCACCACAATAATCTGGGGCTGACTTGGAGTGTCTTCTAATGAAAAAGAAAAAAAAGTCACACAAAATATTTTAAGTGACTGAAACTTCATTTCAAAAGGGATAGTATGGTCTACAAATGATGCTGGAAACAACGAATATCCATATATAAAAAAATACAACTAGACTCATATCTCTTACCATATACAAAAATAAACTCAAAAAGGATCAAAGACTTAAATGTAAGACTTATAAGTATGAAACTATTAGAAGAAAACAGGAGAAATACTTTAGGATGCTGGTCTGGGGAGAGGTTTTTTTGGATATAACCCTAAAAACACATTCAACAAAAATAAAAATGGGATTACAACAAACTAAACAAGTTCTACACAGCAAAAGAAATAAGAGAGTTGATACAACTACAGAATGGGAGAAAATATTTGTAAACTAGACACTTGACAAACAAGTTCTACACAGCAAAAGAAACAAGAGAGTTGAGACAAACCACAGAATGGGAGAAAATATTTGTAAACTAGACACTTGACAAGGGGTTAATATCCACCCATGATATATAGCAAATTTGAACAAGAATAGCAAAAACAAAACAAAACACACACACACACAAACAGTCAAATGATTGGAACAGACATTTCGCCAAAGAACACACATATACAGACAATGCTAATGTTTGAACATGGTTTCTGTCTCCCCCCCCACACCACAGTATTAACTTGATTAAAGACTTAGTCCCAGGGGTGAGACTATTGGGAGACAGAACCTCAGGGAGGTGAGTCCTAACTGGGAAGCCCTTGGAAGGGACTGTGAGATGCTAGTCTCTCTTGTTTCTTCTTTTAAGAGGTAATCACTGCTCACACATGTGTTTCCACCAATGCTCCTTATGCCAAGCAATCCCCCACCCTGCGGTTTCCAGAAATTTGTGATGCCATTTGGACTCTGAATCTTCAAAAGTGTGAGCAAAATAAACCTTTTCTTTTTAAGGTTAGCAACTTCAGATATTCAGAGTGATGAAAAGCTGATTACTTTGGTCAACAATATGAAAAAGGCTCAAGGGCTTGGGATGTGGATTGGAGGTAGGTAACTTGCTTATCATGTGCAAAGTTCAAGTCCCAGCAACATCCCCCCAAAACTCAGTATCACTAATGATCAAGGAAGTGCAAATCAAAACCACAGTGAAGTATAATTCCATCCCAGTTAGAATACTATCAAAAGGGTAAAAACCAATAAGCATTAACAGATAAATGGAATAAGAAAATGTATGTATACACAATGGAGTACTACTCTGCCACAAAAAGATAGACTTGAGTCCTTTGTAGGAAAATAGATGTTTCTGGAGACCATAATGTAAAATGAAGTAGATCAGAAAAAGAAACTAAAATATCAATTTCCCTTATATGAGAAATCCAAAATATAAATAAAGAGCAAAATAAAAGATACAAGTGGGGAGGCAGATTCTGTTCAAATGGGAAGGGGTCAAGAGATGAAAGGAGAGAGGCAGAAAAGGGAAAGAGGATGAAAAAAGAATTAGGATGTGTTATATACATGTACCAGTTCTCTACAAGAAATGTAATCATTATGTAATACAAACATATAGTAAGAAAAACTGAAAAAAAAAGAAAAAATCTGGTGAGGATACAGAAAAAAAGAAACTTTCATTTACTGTTGGGAGAAATGTAAATTAGAAGAATCATGGAAACAGATGGAAGTTTCTCAAAAAAAAAAAAAAAAAGAGAGAGAAACAGAAGTTAGGAACAGTGATACACATATAGTTCCAGCTACTTGTTAGGCTACAGCAAAAGGAGTACTTGAACCCAAGAGTTCAGGGTCAACTTGGACAACATAGTGAGATCTTATCTCTTAACAACAACAAAGCAGAAATAGAACTACCATGAGATTTAGCAATTTCATTATAAGGTATGTATTCAAAGAAAAGGAAATCAGTACACTAAAGCAATAACTGCACTCCTCTAAGTTTTCCATTAACATTATTCACCATAGTCAAGTTATGGAATCAACTTAGGTTACCACTGACAAATGAATAAAGAAAGAAAATGTGACATAACACACACAACCACACATATAAATGGAATATTGTTTAGCTGGAAATAGTGAAATCCTATCATTTATGGCAACATGGATATCTCTAAAGGATATCCCATTAAATAAACTGGACGTAATTACTGAATGTTCTCACTTACACATGCAAGCTGAAAAGTTCATGTTACAAAATCAATCAGTAAGCCAGGTGTGGTTGTGCTTCCCTATAATTCCAGCACTTGGGAGGCTGAGGTAGGAGGATTCACTGTGAGTTCGAGGCCAGCCAGGGCTACAAAATAAGTTCAAGGCCAGCCTAAATTGCATAGTGAAATGTTACGTCAAAAAAAAAAAAAGACCAAAAAAAAAGACCAAAAAAAAAAAATTCAGTTAATAGAATAGTGGTTACCAAAAGCAGGGAAGTGAGGAGCATAGAGAGAAGATAATTAATGGGTACAGGGGTCCTCTGGAAAGAGAATTTCAAATGTTCTATAGCACAGTAGGTAACAATGATTGAAGACAACAAATTGCACATTTCAAAGAATGAGAATTTTGAAGGTTTCCAGTATTAAAAAAGGGGGGGAGTTACGCATAATGCATATATAATTATTCTGACCTGAACATAACACACACATACACATGCATTGAAATATCAAAATCTGTACCTCATAAACATTCTTGCATGTCAATTAAAAATTTTAAAAGCATATTTAAAAAAATAAAGTGTAATCTGTGATAGCAGGAGTTCTTACAAAAGAGAAATAACTAAAGAGGCAAAAAATGGCTTGTATAGAGCACTAACAAAAACCAGGTAACATAATAAGTAGCAATAACTATAAAATGAATGGAAGTATTAGAAAAGTGGTCTTAGAAGCTAGGTATAGAAAACTGCTAGCAAATAGATGCACAATATGCTACAGGAGAATGAATAGGGAGTCAGTTTTTGATAGGTTATAATAAACATTTTAAAATCCTCTACAGTAGATACTGGACAGCTACTAAACGGCACAAAATGCAGGGATGAATATGGCATTTAAAAAACATGACGTTGGGGAAATGTAAATCAAAACTATGTTGAGATTTCATCTCACCCCAGATGAAATGGTTATATTTAAGAATTCAAAAAACAGCTGGGAGTGGTGGTGCTCACCTGTAAGCCCAGCACTCAAGAGGCTGAGGCAGAAGGAACACTGCAAATTCAGCCAGTGTGAACTACAAAGAGAGTTCAAGGCCAGCCTGAACTACATAGTGAGACCTTGTCTCCAAAAAAAAAAAAAAAGAAAGAAAGAAAGAAAAAAGGGAAATGAAGGATAAAATTGGTAGCCATTTTACCACTGAATAAAAAAACATAAGCTACTAAAGGAGGCAATTATGTACAGCTAGGACGATGAAAGTCTAATATATGATGTTTATTCCTACAAAAAGAATAAACATATATAGCAGATGTTCAAAGTAACAAAAAGATGAAAAAGAACTTGAGAAAAAGTGAGAAAGATGGTTGGTTGGTTCATTCCCATTATTTAACAAGCATATATAAGAAACTTTCTATGGGCCAGAAAGTATCTTAGATAACTATAAAATCATTAATGTAAAAGTGATAAGAAAAGCCAACAATTTAACTAAAGCTAGGAAGTGGGAAAGTAACAGAGGATCAAATTTATTGTAGTGCAAGGGACATAAAAAATGTTATTTGACAAGAGATATTTGATAACCCAAGTTACCGCATACTAAACAAATCACTACTATCAGAATTTATTGTGTCACAATAAAAAGAAATGACTACGTCATCTAAAACTTGGCTATTTGGTATGGTCCATGACCAGCAACACTCACTTTATTTGGAAACTTATATAAAGTTTTGAGCCCCACTAAAAAAGAATGTACTAAGTAAAATTCCCAGTTAATGCATGTACATAATGATGTTTGAGAAACACTAATACAGGAAAATCTTGCAGATCTAGAAATTCAGGATTTCTGTTTTAAATTTCTGGGGCTTTTAGTTGGCATCATGAAAAGCTACATATAACCCAATTCTCTAGTGAAACAGTAAAAGTTAATGAAAACTACTAAAATGCAACTCAAGAAATTATCCTAAAGGCATACAGGAAAAAAACATTTCTTTAAGAAAATTTATTAAAATTCAGTAAGAATTGTGAGAGTCTGTGACACTACATAAAAGCTATGTTATCTGTGTCTGTGGCAAGGATCAGTGAACTATTTCCCTCAGATTCCACTTGAAAGTTATTCAACTTACAAGGAGGGACAAGACATCAGCACTTTGCATTTCTTCCAACTCAACAGCAGAAGAGGCTAAATTTCTATGCAGTGTGGCTAAATGGCTGGAAGGTCCCTTTGTAAGCAGCTCCTAAATACAAGATGGAGGATCTATCCCAAGGATGGCAGGCTACCCTTCTCACTCTAGCTCATTTGCAGAACAAAGGCTACCATGCTGCCCAGCATTCACAAAAGGCACAAAGATTTTGGCTTGGCAAGTCTGTTCATAAGAAAAGGAGGATCTGAAGTCCTCCCCAAGGCAAATGACTTTATTTAAAATAGGGGAAGGGAGAGAGTGTGAGAACACAGCATGTACAAGGCCTGGGGTGGATGTACAGCACAATAATTACAATGTAAAATAAAATTAACAAGGTACAAATTTTAAAAATGTGTAGAGTAGCTCAAATTTAATGACACCTGGTTAAATAACATCATCTCTTAATTAAGAGCCTGTCTACAGGATTCTGAAGTTATGTTTATTCCATAATGTTACCATTAGTTAATAAAAGAATTAAAGTGTCACAGGATGGTATTACCAATTGACTTCCTTCTCTTTGACTCATCAGGTGTGTCCAGCCTGTGGCCCATAAGCCCTATCCTCTTGTTTTTTTTTTGGTACCAGGTATTGAACTCATTACCTTGCACTTGTCAGGCAGGCTCTTATGCCACTAAGCTAAATCCCTGGCTATCTCCTCTTTTTTAAAAAATGTTATAATCAAATATTTTTTTAAAAGGATGTTTGCTTAGACACACTGATTAAATTATATATTTTCTATGTGCCCCAAGCATAGCAAAAGGTCGGAAAAGGCCTTGTTATTAAGGTTCTAACTTCTTTAGCCTCCAAAAAAATACCTTACACACATGTTGTGAGAAATAAATTACCAATGTATATAAACAAGCACACTACCTGAAAAATTCCATGATAAAGGTAAGCAGATTCTACATTCTTTTTCCCTCAAGAAAAATAAAGTCCAAGGAACATACCTGTCTGGCATTCTTTGTTTTGGGTATGTGGTTTGCAGGAAGTAGCTTTCGTCTGTGTAATGGGTTTGCATAATAATGCTTTGTTCTTCAAAAGCCTTGGAGGTTGGGAAGGTGGCAATTTCAGGGCATCGGTTTGTGTACTTGCCTAGAAAAAAACAGTAAGTCAGTAACCAAGAAGCTTCAAAACTAATCATTAGCTGGGTGTGGTGGTATATGCCAGTAACTCCAGCACTCAGGAGGCTGAGGCAGGAAGACTGCTATGAGTTCAAGACCAGCCTGGGCTACATAGTGAGACCATGCCTCAAAAAGAAAAAAAGTTCTTAACAAAAACTAATCTTTAATATCAAGTAGCATTTTAATTTTAAAAGAAAGAGGATATTGGAATTACACAGAACAATTTATAAGTTCAATTAAATCTGTGAGAAATAAAATATTTGTGAAATGCTAATAGTAATCAAGGAGTAATTCAATGACCAAATGTTAACTCTAACTATGTAGTTATCACTTTCCCTTACCAAGAAAAATTCTAACACTGTCTTAACACACTGTTGATCAATAACAATAGTGGCAGGTTTAAAGGAAAACTGTTACTTTTTTTTGTCTTTATGAGACAAGGTCTCACTATGCAATTCAGGTTAGCCTTGAGCTCATTTTGAAGCCCAGGCTGGTCTCCAATTTGTAAGGATAGATGATGTACCACCATGTCTGGCTGGAAAACTGTTACTTCTTGACTGAGTTAGAGAAGTAGTAGACTTGTCTTAAAGGAATTAAGACAAGTCTATTATTTGTCTTTAAGAATAAGAGGGTTATATAAAAAACATTTTAGTAACTTAAAGTAACTTAAATAAAGATGATGATGTTGAGGTTATCCCACAGGCCAGGAACCACTCTAAAAATGCTATAATTCCAGTCATGAGTTTTACTCAGTGTCTATTTTCTTGGGTTTTTGTTTTGTTTTGTTTTTTCCCCCAGAGACAAGCCTTTGCACAGAGCCACATCTCCAACCTTTTTTATTCCAACGATGGATCTTGCTAAACTGGTAAATTGCAATTTGCAATCCACCTGCCCAGGTCTCCAAAGAGTATCGGGATTACTGGCCTGCGCTACCACTCCTGGCTGATAAGCCATGTTTTACAATATTTTATTCAAAACCTATGTATACTATGAATCACTCAAAAAGCTTACAAAAATAAAATTCCTAAATTTTGTAATTTCTTTTAATTTTACACAACTTTAAAAAACTCTTCATTAGTAATATAATGGTAGCAACCACTCAAAGCAATTGAAGTATACTGAAAATCTAATTAAATAACCAGGAAGTCCTACTCCTGAACAAAGATTAAATGACCTCATGAAATTTACTTTACACAATCCACAAAGGAAGGCAAGTTAGTTCAGACATATTCATACTCTATAAAAATAGAAAATGTAATACAGCTGCAATACTACTACTAATAATAAAACTTACATCCCCAATGATTTTTGCGGTTACCGCTGGAACTGCACCTTGATAGAAATGAAAACAAAAATTAAGAAACTTTTACAATTACTTAAATATTACCACTAAAAGCTAATGATCAGTCCGTAAAGTCTCATACTAAGCACATATTTATTTTCATTTAATTCAGTGGATGAAACTAGCAGTTCTAAAGTATAAGAAGAGAAACAATGATATGAAACTTACAGAAACATTATTCAAAATCCTAGCAGCCCACAGTAAGCTGTAATTTCTACTTTGTGTCAAACATAGAAAATTTTTGGCTGATGGAATAAAGGAAGATAATTATATTTAATTTAAAATATCTAGGTAGACAGTTTCAAAATCAATCCATACCTTGTAAGACACTGTTAGAATTCACTGTGGGCTGAGCAGCAGGAGCATTTGCCAATGATACAACATTAGCTATTACTGGAGTTGAATCTTTTCTGAGTGATGGGGGTCCTATAGAAGCTGCTTGAACCATAGAAATATTTGTTGGTTAAAATAGAAATAAAGAAATCGAATATGATTTGTAAGTTCTTATACAAAAACCAACATCTCAAGGATAGTAGGCAATGTTTTCAAGTTTGAGTAACTTCTATTAAAATGAAAGGTCATGTCAGAATTAACTGGGATTTTGGTTTCATCATTTTTAATTAGTGAAACTTGAAAGTTCTTCATATTTTTTATCTTTGTATAAAAATGCAACAAACAGTGTTACTTAAAAACCAACAACAAAAATCTTCAACAGTACAATACCAATGAAGATCATAGAGTAGATATAATGGACATTTAAGTATAAAATGTTTTTTAAAGCTTACCTTCACATTTAAAGGACTTTTTAAGTTTCTAGAGTAAGCCCTTGTAGTGCTCACTTTTTATAAAGATGCTATTCTTGAACTAGTCCAGCTTTTAGAATAGTACAAGTTTTATGTTTTTTAAGCCATAAAGTTTCAAAGATTAAACTGCCTAAATACATATTTGGTACACATGATTTAGTCTTGATTTTCTCTGCTATAAGTAGTCTCAATTTTTTCCCCAGTGGTAAGGATTGAAGCTTGGACCTCCTACATGCTAGTCAAGTGCTGGCCCACAGAGTTACACCTTTAACCTTTCAAATCTTTTTTTTTTTTTTAAACAGACTCTCACTATGTACTTCTGAGTGGTCTCAAGTTTATGTTGATCCTCCTGCCTCAGCCTCTATAGTGTTGGGATTATAAGCATGGGCTACCATGCCTAGCTCTTTGTTTGTTTGTTTCTATAGTACTGGGGAGTGAACATGGGCTTCACAGTGAGCCACATCTTCAATCCCTTTTCATTTTGTTTTATTTTGAGACAAGATTTTACTAAGTCAGTAGGTTGTACATGTTTGACTTGAACTTATGATCCTGAGCATGCCTGAGCCTTCCCCAGTGCTTCCTTCTTTAAGAAAGCTAAGGTACACACACAATTACAAAACATTAACTACTATTTTTTTCCATTAATTCAAGCACTTATAGCATTGGTTGATTCAGTATGCTCTACGAAAGATTTTTTTTAACTGTTTGCCTGCCTTTAATCTAAGGTATTCATTAAAAAAGGACCCAAAGGGGCTGGGGATTTAGCTCAGCAGCATAAGTGCCTGCCTTGAAAGCACGCAGTCGTGAGTTTGATCCCTAGTACCAATTAAAACAATTTTTTTTTTAATTTTTTAAAAAAGGACCTAAGTATACCATTTAGTGACTGAAATTTATATTTCATAAATTTATAATTTTTTGAATTTCCCAATTTGTAGAGAAAAGGCAGTTTGTTTTTGCCATTCATCAAAGTTTAATTTTACCTGCACTGCTTTGTGAAGGTGGGTCACATACACTTTGCTGATTACAGAACATCAAGATACAAAGCAGGTTACAAAAATGTTTTACTTCCCCTCGCCATTTCAAGGACTCACTAAGTTTACCCTGTCGTTTGCAACCATCACATTTGGCCATCTGAAATAGAAACAGAAAGCACAAATATATCTGTGGTCTGCCAAAAACAAAACAAAACACAACACACACACCACACACAACATACCTAATGAGAAAATTAATTTAGACTCTAAATCTAATTTTAAATAGGGCATACCTTTGTGAAATGTCAGAAGACAAATTCATTTTATTTGACTAACAAATAAATAAATTATAATTTTAAATATTTCAGTATCTTAAAATTGTGTAATCCACAGGAAATTAAGAACAAAGAGAATAAGACTTCAACAATGGGGTTGGGGATTTAGCTCAGCAGCATAAGCGCCTGCCTTGCAAGCACGTGGTTGTGAGTTCAATCCCTGGTACCAATAAAAAAAAAACAAAACTCTAAAAAGACTTCGACAATGTTAGTCTTCCTAAATCTTATGTTAACTGTTACAGAACATAAAACATTTAATATTTTAAAGTTTAAGTTTTAAATCATTAAATTTTCCTTGATTCTACATGAAATTTAGAAAGAGAACAATATTTTTTTTAATATGGTATCACTATGTAGCTCAGGCAGGCCTCAAACTCGCAGCAATCCTCCTGCCTCAGCCTCCTGAGTGCTGAGATTTTAGAGTGTGTCACTATGCCTGGTAGAAAAAAAGAACAATTTATGCTGTAACTACAAAGCCCAAGACTGTGAATTAGATTTTACCTGATAGAACAACACAGTATATTTTGACATGCATTCTTCACAACAGAAGTCTTCCAACTTTCCTCCCAAATTATTCTGTACCAGTTTGGGAGACGTTTGTAAACAATAGCTGCACATTTTACAGTGACTTCCCCAGCGTTTTCCCAAGTCATGTTTATAAAGCAATTTGCAACCTAAACACAGGGAAAGATAAAAAGAATACATTTTTAATGCAATAGGCCTAGAACAAAGTTTTCCTGGGTCCTGACCAATTAGTACATAGATCAATTTAGAGGATCAAAACTAGTAGAATTTTAAAAAATAGGGATAAGATAAAAATATTAGTTTTTAAATGAAGACAGGTTACAAAATATTAATTACAGTACATAAAATAAGTTTTATTTCATGAAACTTTCATCTTATGTTGGTAAGACAGAATGTACTGAATCATAATGTAAAATTAGATTTATCTTTTGTATTATAGTTAAAAGGTTTTAGAGTCACTGGTCTAGAAGGATACTCCTGTGCATTTTTAATAAACCTGTGCAGCTTTATACTCAAACAAAACATTCTAAACATAATTAAAGAATACAATATACCTCA
>PVLA01016467.1:0-20673 GCA_004027455.1 Hydrochoerus hydrochaeris
ACAGCGGGGAACCCTGCCAGCCAGGCTTGGTGCCCAGCCCTCGGGAGGGCTTTGTCCCTGCTCACACATGAACCAAATGAAGCCGAGGAAGAAGGACAGAGCACACAGAGTCGTGCAGGGCCATCTGTGTCCCCACCTGGGGACACTGCGGGGCGTCCCCCCCTCCTGTCAGCCTCAGCCTGGTCAGGGACATGTGGCTCTGAGGAGGGGACAGGATCCTCCCAGCACTGTGCTGACACTCACAGCTCGTCCTCAAAGCAGATCTTGGCCTGCTTGTCTCTGCCCCCGCCGCTCAGTAACCGGTAGGCGAAGGTGTTGGGGGGACACGGGGTCCAGTGGTCGCATTTTTGCCTTCTCGGGGATGGGGCTGCAAGAAACAAGGGCACAGCAGTTAACTTCACTGTAACTTATCAGGTGACCTGCCCACAGCTCCCAGTGGGTCCCCTGCAGAGGGGGGGCCTGAGGGACACGTCCCGGCTCAGCGGGTCACGGGGTCCCCTGCAGGTTGGGGGCCTGAGGGACACGTCCCGGCTCAGCGGGTCACGGGGTCCCCTGCAGGTTGGGGGCCTGAGGGACATGTCCTGGCTCAGCGGGTCTCGGGGTCCCCTGCAGGTTGGGGGCCTGAGGGACACGTCCCGGCTCAGCGGGTCTCAGGGTCCCCTGCAGGTTGGGGGCCTGAGGGACACGTCCCGGCTCAGCGGGTCTCGGGGTCCCCTGCAGGTTGGGGGCCTGAGGGACACGTCCCGGCTCAGCGGGTCTCGGGGTCACCTGCAGAGCACAGCTCACGCTGTTCTGGGGTTCTGGGGCATGGGGCGAGTTTGTGCTGCAGGGAGGGAGGTGCAGGAGCCGAGGGCTGGCGGGCTCAGCCTGTGCAGCCTCCGTCTTTCCACCACTCTACACCCGGGGACAAACACCACATAGCATCCCACACACACGAGCTGCACCCCACGAACACAGGAGAGCTCACTGCGCCTGACACACACATCCAACACGCCGCGAGGTGGGGTCTGTGGAAGCTGGAGATTGATCACATGTGTGGGGCTAAAGCAAGACCCGCCCAGAAAAAACAGAGAGACCAAACCGAGCTACGCAGACAAGTTGTTCCTGCACCAGGAAGGCGGGGCCCAGGCCTGCCCGGGAAAGCGCTGCTGGGCGGAGGGGCGGAACTGGGCACCATCTTTCCCAGCATATCAATAAAGGGGCTACAGTGGCGGAGCAGCTCCTGTCCCCCCATCAGGAGGATGAGGGCTCCCCCTGACCCCGGGTTTGTCTCTGCTTTATTTTTCTCATCCTGCCGCGGTCCTTCACCCCAAGAACCTCAGGAGCCGCACTGGCTCGCAGCGTATGGCACCAGAACACGGACGGGCTAAGAGACTGAGGGAGAGGGGGGACTTCGCATGTGCGCATGACTTAGGGGGAGCAGCGCACAGGTGAAGGTCAGCAGTCATCACCGGGGTGTCCGGATATTGGCTCCATCAGGTGTAAAGAGTGGGGCACTGAAGCCCCCTTATTCTCTAGGCCAGTTATAAAGGGCCTGAGAGAAACCCCTTCCCCTGAAGGAGGAAAGGAAGAGCTATATTGATTACATCACCTGTGTGACTATGGCACACACTTATCCAAGACAGTCACAAATGTGTAAGGACCTGTTTGATGCATGCTCGATCCCAGTATTTATACTCCTTCCCTGGATCTGGATGAGACAGGGTCTTAATAACCTCAAGCTCAAGACAATTACAAGGGAGCTGGCTGCAGGCACTGTTTCAGAATCAAGTCCCAGCGGGGACAAGGTGGCAGCATGACCGCCACCCTGATAACCTTAACTGAGCCACTAACTGTTCATGCACCAAAACCAACTATCTGCCCAAAGTGTAGAGGACCTTATCATTGGGATACTCAGTGTAAATTCAAGCCTTCCCGCAGGGTCTGCGGCAGGCCTGCCCCACATTAGGGTTCGATGGCCCAGGCGGCTCCCCGGGATGGCCTGGCCCTGCTGGGCCCTGCAGGCCTCTAGTCGCTAGGGGTGACATAGTCCTGATCCACGGTTTGCTGATCCCTGTTTACAAAATACTCTTACAAAGGACAATTTCAAATAACCAATACGACAACAACTACAACTAACCTTTAAAACTTCTAAAAATTCTCCATTTGGCTTTCCCAGCTGAGAACAGGCTGGCTCCAGCATATCAACGTCTCACTGTGGCTCTGTAGTGGGTCTTGACATCTGGTAATGTAAATCCTCAAACTCCGCTGTTTTTTTCAAAATTGTTTACTACAGGGGTACTTGTTTCAAATTCGCGGTTAATTAACTCTACGTTCATTTAGGTCCCTTCTGCTTTCTCAAGTCAGTTTTAGTTGTCAATAGACTGAAACTATGCAGCTTGTTTAATTTCTTGAGTCTGTCTCCAGAAGAAGAAATTGTAAGTTTACATACTTGGGAGGAGACTGAAAAACAGCTTAGAGCAAGACTAGGGAAAAAACAAACCAAAAGAAATCAGCTGGCCTCTTCAGACTGTCTTTTCCTTATTTTTCTCATCCTCTCGCTGGTCCTTAACCCCCAGAACCTCAGGAGCCGCACTGGGTCCCGGCGCCACACACTAGAGGCATCTCACGCATAGACACACGGGTGCAGTCCCATACCGCTGCGACACTCTCCCCTCACTGCCAGCTCAGCCTTTCCTGCCAGGGCGCAGGTGATGCCCCAGGGTCCGGCAGGCCAGGAGGGTGGAGCCCTGAGGCTGGGACTTGAGGGGCAGCTGGCCCTGGCACCCTCAGTCCCGGGACCCACCCTGCGCCCCCCTGCTCGGTCACGTGCTCAGTTCCTATGAAACCCCAGGTGTCCAGAGAAGGGTTCCAGAAATGCCCTCGCCAAACATGTGCCACTGGGACTCGGCCATCTGCATCACCCGTCACGGTGCTTTTCCGGTCTGGGGCACAGGAGCCCGCAGACACAGGCCGAGCCGAGGCGCAGCGCACAGCGGAAGTCGAGAAGAAGAAATGGAGAGGGGCTGCCACAAGGCCGGGCATGGGGGCGCACACCTCTAATCCCAGCACGCGGGAGGCTGAGGCAGAAGGAGCGCTGTGAGTTCGAGACCAACCCGGGCTGCAAAGTGAGCCCACGGCCAGCCTGAATAGCATAACGAGACTGTGTCTCAACAGACGCTGCTACAGGAACCCATCCAGTCACAAAGGAAGACCTCGAGAGGGTTCAAGACGTCTTCAAGGGACCTGGAACCAGTAACAGGATGGCTGCCGAAGAGGAGGAAGCCCTTCCCCAGGACAGTCATGCAACTGTACTCGGACCAAATGCGCCAACTGAAGGACAGGGAACTCGGGGAGGGGCTGAAGGAGGAAGTGCAGGGGTTCCAGGCCAGCATGGGCTCCAGACAAACAAAAACCCACCCTGCGACCTACAGAGTCAGCACGACACTCACGTCGCCTTCCAGGGCACACAGACCGAAAGCAAAGGGGTGGAAAACAGATATTTCGGGCAAAAGGAAGCCCACAGGACTGGCCACACTCAGAGAGAGCAGACGGAAACCTGAGTGTACAAAGAAACAGCATCGCTGCGTGTGAATGAGCGGGTCAGTTCCTAGGAAAGATGTAACCACTAAACACACATGTTCACCAGCAGTGGGGGCCCCTAGGGAAATACACACTCGGGGCCCGAGGGACAGAGTGCGCGGCTTCCAGATGCCACTCCCCGCCGGACGCAAGCCATCCCGCAGGAAGTGGTCTGGAAACACAGCTTTCCACCGTCCAGGTCCCCCAAGGCCCCTAAAACAAAGCAGGGAGTTTGTAGACAGTGTGAGCTGATTTCCCTCAGTCCTGAAGCCTGGGGTCCATGTTGAAAGGGCCAGCAGGTTTGGGGCTGGGCAGGCACACGTTCGTGTCACCTTCTTGCCTGCCTTGATGGCGGGGAGGGCCCACAGCACCCCTGTCTCTCTACAGAGGCACTGACCCAGCCCTGGGGAGAACCCTTGGCACCTCATATCTGCCAAAGCCCCTCCCCAGGTCCCTCCGCAATCACGTTCCCACAGGATGAGACTGGTGGACAGAAACCTTCAGACCGCAGCAGCGCTGAACTGTTCTTCGGGACACACGGACCTGACAGACACACAGCCACCCACAGAACCGCACCGAGCTCAGCTTCTCTCTCATCCACGTCCTCCAGCACACGGCCCGGGCAGCCCAGAGCGGCCTAGCAGCGGGAGGGGTGCCACCAGCCAGGCACGCGCCCGACCCCGCGGCACCAGACTGGACGTCAGTCACAGGAGCAACTGGCCGGGCAGCGAGGTGCAGGCCTGTCATCCCAGCACCCCACAGGCTGAGGCAGGAAGCACCGCTGCGAGTGTGACTCTCAGCCAGCTTGGACTACAAATTGAGTTCAAGGTCAGCCTGAATTGCATAGTGAAGCCCTGTCTCAAGAGACAAAATAATATTAACAACAATAGGAGTAATATGAGAAAATTCACAAATACCTAGAAACTAAATCAGCTCCCCAGAACAGCCAAACGTATCAAAATAGAAACTAAAAGAGAAAATAAAGCCTATCTGGAGACAAGTGAGAGCAGGAACACACCCAGGGAAGGCAGTGACAGCGGTTCCCAGCAGGAAGCTCACTGTAAAAAACGCCCACGTTTAGTAGAAGAGAAAAGATCTTAAAGGATCTGAGATTACACCACAAGGATCGGACAAAAGCGGGTCCACCTGAACTCACAGCGGGCAGAAGGGCCGAAACAACGGGCTCGGAGAGAATCCTCGGGGAGAGAAAGGTAACGGAGGTGATGGAACCTTGGATTTTTTAAAGCAGATGACAACGCTGACAAAACCTTGAGTTCAATTAAGATGGAAATAAGCTCAGGTGAAACCAGAAATGCAGGCGCCTCAGGGGAAATCAAGGAAGAAACGCAGCAGGAAGCTTGGTGGAGCCTGATATTTCTTTCAAGTCCTTCCCAAAACTAACAGCTGCTTCGCAGATGGTTTTCAAGATGTTCAATCCTTCAGATTTCATGTTTTGAGACAGAGTCTCACTATGGAGCCCATGCTGGCCTTGAATTTGTGTTGATCCTCCTGCCTCAGCCTCCAAGGGCTAGGATTAGAGTGGTATACCCCAGCTCCTGTCTCACTCCGTTAGAAACAATAACAAGCCTCAGAAGTGGGGACCCGGGCCTGCCTGGGTTTTGACCTGCGGCCTCCAGCGATCCGGGGACGCGCAGGCTGCAGGTCTGGGGTCACGGTCCCTCACTCACCTTTGAGGACAGGCTTCTCCCCGATGCCCTGCACGACGGAGACGGCACTGGACAGATGCACGTCTGGAATGAGCTCTGTCACCAAGTACCCAGAGTACCAGGCACAGAGGGATGCGAAGACCAGGAACAAGGCCTTCAAGGCACCTGGGGACAGAGGACAGAGGCCCCAGACAGACTTCAGCAGAGACCAGTAAGTGCACGCAGTACAAATGAAGCCTATGACTGTTTCACGCAGCGGGGGTGATGTCAGAGAGGGGCTCCTATGGGTGCAGGCGGAGCCTCCTGGAGTGGGAGGGACCCAGGCCATGCAGAAGCGACTGCTCCGTGTTGGCACAGGGCCGGATCCGGGGCCAAATCCTGGGCTGCAGCAGGCTTGCAATCCCGGCATAAAGGACGGGTGCACCAAGGCAGGCACCAGCTAAGTCCAGGCACGGGGGACAGGAAGGGAGAAGACAGGCTCTGTGCGGGGTGGGGCAGGGCTGCGGGCTGTCCTCTGCTCCTTGCTGCCTCCCCAGTCACTTGGAGAGACAGGCAGGGCACTGTCAGCCGATAAGACACTCAGGGACATCCTGGCTGGTCTGACCACTGCCACCAGCCACCTTTCAAGCTCCCCATCCCTGAAAAAGCGTGAGGCAGCATCCTCTTCACTTGTCGCGGGTTCCCGGACTCCTACTCCAGCCACAGATGCCGCCCCTGGAGCCAGCCCTGACTGGCAGAGGCCCAGGTGCCCACCCTACGCCAAGCCTGTGCTCCAGGCAGCTGTCACACCACTCTGCCAAGCACCCGAGGAGGAGCAGGGGACAAGCAGGGAGAGCCACCCAGCCCCCTTCGGGCCCTGAGCCCCCATTTCCAGGCCCAGTCTAACAGGAGGTGGCCCTGGTGACCTTCCCTATCTGACTCCCCTGGCAGGTTCTGGCCGGACCCCTCCCCCACCACTGCCGAGTGGGGACCCCTCACCTGCAGCCCTGAGGTGCATCTTCCAGGTGCTTCTCCCAACCACCCACGCAGGAACCTGGGGGAACCTCGGCCTCGCTGAGGCATTCGGAGGGGACCCGGAGGGAAGCTGCCCTCACTCTCCCGAGTCAGTCCTTAGTCAAGGGGCAGGCCGCTGACTGAGCTGCCAGGTGCAGCTGCCAGGCAGGTTTGGGCAGGGCGGTGTACAGGGCTGTGCCCTGGACGTCAGGTCATGCGCCACGCCACGCAGGCCCCTTTCCCTCAGGCTGACTGGTCCACTTCGTGGTGCAGTGCGCAGGCCTCCACTCCAAGGCCCTTTGATCCGTCCAGGAGGGCGCGGAGCCCATGTGCTGTAGGCACAGCAAGCAACTGGCAGGATCTGCCCCTGCTCTGCCCAGGGGAAGCCGGATGGCCCTGTCGGGGCGGGGGCAGGGTCCTGGGGCAGGTTCCAGACCAAGAGGACATCCGACATCCGGACCCCGGCAGAACAGCTTGCGCAGGCCACCTGGGAGCAGTTTCAGTGCAAACATTCATCGGGTTTTACTGCGCTCTGAACCGGTGTAGTCAGGGCGGCTTCAAGCCACAAGAGGAAGTCCGCACTCCTGGAGGAGCTGGCCCGCTGCAGAGCCAGGGTCCCTCTGCAGAGCAAGGTCCAGCCAGCAGGCTCCGCCTGGGCTCCGCCAGGTCTCTCTTACCAGGAGTCCAAGGATACGGCCCCATGTCACCCTGCACCCTGGGCTTGCTGGGGATGGCCTTCTACACTGGCCATGACCTTCCCTCTGCAGCGCTGTCACTGCTGAGATGTCCTGTGGAGAGTCCTGCCTCCTGGGAGCATGTGGCTGCCGTCCTTTGGTTCACACCACTCAAGTCCTCCCGAACTGCAGAGGCCGGAAGGCAGGACAGTCCCGCCAGGGCCTCAGAACTGTACCCTCCCTCCTGGGCGTGGCCTGTCTCTGAGTCTCTGCCGCTGAGCCGCCCACCTGCGCCCTGTGAAGCCCTCTCCAGCCTGTGCCTGATCAGGACACTCAGTCTCGATTTTCTACTCCAAGAATTTACCTGTGTCATTAGCTCACCTCATCTCAGAAGTGGGGTTTCTGCCTCTGGGTTTGTTTGCACTTTTAAACAGTTTTGGTATTAAAATGCACAATACACGGTGAACCTTCTTTTATTGACCTCCAGAGCGGTTTCTGCTTGTAAACCGAGTGCACGCCTGGTCCACGTTAACTCGTGTCCGTCCTTCCACCCGCGCCTGGGAGCCGCCCCGCTGGACGCAAGGTGATCCGTCTTTACGGCCCTGATTTGCACACCTGGTGATAAAAGACGCTGATCACCTTTCTGATCTGGTCGGCCGTTTGCTCGGCATCTTGGAGGAGCACCCAGCCCAGTCCTTTGAATTATTTACTTTTTTTGCTGAGCTGCACACATTCTTGGTGGACTCTGGGCAGTCGCTCCTCCTCCACGCTGAGTGAGTCCTTTGAGGTTTGTCCCACCCCACGCCCCAGGAGGTGAGGTCTCTGGCTCGGGAACCTGGGGATCGGGGCCCGATTCAGTCCGAGACAACCACACCGCAGAGAGCAAACCCCACACACTTTTGACCACGGGACCCACGTCCCGTCACGACAGCCCCAAGGGAAAGGAGACAGCTACAAGTTCACCCCGTGACGGGAAAGGACCGCGGGGAGAAGGCATGCACTTGGGGGAGGCTCAGAACAGGTCCCCAAGTGTTACTGAATTAGAGGGTACGTGACTTCCATGTTTGAACACACTGACCGGGGTCCCCAGAGACTGGAACCGCTGTCCACCCTGCTGACAGCATGAGTGCTGCCTGAGGACTGGGCTTCAGGGAGCTGGCCGGGGAAACCCTTTTTCAAACCATGCAGCAGGGAAGATACTGGCACAGCCTCAGAATGGTGACATGAAATCCTGAGTGTCATGAAGTCCCTCAGACAGAGAACAAGGACCCCACGTTTATTCTTCCGGAAGTGTCCCGTCCCTTGAACCACAGGAAAGCTCCAGGGTCCACTACTGTCATGATGTAAGCGTCCCACCTTAGCCAGCCACCTCAAAACTCCTGCCACATGGAAGGCTGTCACCTTTAGAAAAGGAATTAGATTCCGCTGGTTAATTGCACTGCAATGTCCAGGAGTCCCTGGACATTACCTTGTATTTTCCTGTCCCTCCGGAGGTGCCACCTTTGTGTGCCTGTGGTTCACCTTCACCGCATCGATGTGACGGATGTAAGCAGTGCCCAGGGGATGGGCGAGGCACCTCTGCGGGTCTGTCTGGGCACCGCTCTCTGGTGTTGCTCCCTGCTGTGCCCCTGCACCACGGGGCAGGGCCTGCAGATTGGATTCACCTGCAGGGACGTGGGGTCATGGCAGGGACCTGGGGCTGCAGGAGCAGGGCCAGGCGGTTGCAGACCAGGGTCCAGTCCGGTGGCTGGGTACTATGAAGGCTGCTGTGTGTTCTGTGGCTGCCCGATTACCAAACTGTCCTGGGCTCTGGGCAGGGGACCCTGTGCCATGCTACTTTCTCCACCTTCCAGTTGGTGATGTCACTTCCTGCCACCTGAAGTCATTACTGTTGGATGCCTTCCTTCCCAAAGACTGTCACCTCGGGATAAGCCCCGCCCACTCTGTCCAGCTGGAATTCAGCCTCCACTTCCTGCCTGCAGCTCTGGCCCAATGTGACAGGGCACCACAGAGACAGCTAAGAAGCGTGTGCGGCACGGGCTGCTGAGCTGTCCCGAAGCTGGGACGCTTCCCTGCACCTGCTCTGGGACAGATTTCTGCAGCCCAGGGCAGAGCCAGCTCGGGTCTCTGCCAGCAACCCCTGCTCCAGCCACCACCTCCAGGTCCCTGAGGCTTTTCTGCACTGACACGCCACACGGGCACCTTCAGAAGACCTGCTGAGAGGCTGCCAGGGCCACTTGGCACACAGCAAGCAGCCTGTCCAGAAGCTTTGGTGCCCGGCCCTGCTGCAAGGCCAGCTGTGTCCACACACCCCACTGTGCAGCTCAGAAACCGGATGTTTGTGCTCCCCAGAACAGAAAGGGGGCCCATGTGGCAGCTGTCTGTCCTTCTGTAGAAAGCGGGGAGGGGTCACTCGGTGCAGGGTTCCTGGGGCTTGTCGCCAGGCCCCTGGCATCCCAAAGACCTGGACAGGACGCACAGGAAAGGCAGCCAGGGTGCACCTTCACTGAAGGTAGGAAAGAAGTGTGCTCAGCAGGGTGGCACAGGCTGGTGAGGGGCTGACAGTAGCGCCATGGGGTCTTCTGTATCCAAAATCCTAGGGTCACCTCCCTCTCATGCAAACAAGGTGTTGGATGTTCCCCATAACAAAGAGTCACATGGAATCACACCTTGTGTAAACTGTCCAACCAAAAAGCTGGATTGGCTCCCTGCCAAATGGAAATAATCAGGAAGTGTCTTTGGTTTGGTTGTGCCCCTATGCAAATGAGGATCCTAAAGAACATGTGATTGGCCCTGCCTAGAGCACCAGCTATAAATGAAGAGTTGAATATAGCAAGCTTCTGATTTGCCCAGAATGGCACTTTGTGACTGGGTCTGTGTGCAGTCATAGTGGGATGGGAGTGTCCCTCTCTGCTGCCCTGTCCTTCCTGGACTGGCTTCCACTGCCAGCACACCCCAGGCAGCTTCTGTTATGGGGGTTCCATCTCTGGGGTTTCTAGACTAATTGCAGGAGGTCCTTCCCGCAGTGCTGCCAAGCCCCGGTTTCTCCTCCGCCCACCTCAGTGCTGCCTGGAAGCTGCTGTGGGTGCCCAGTGAGGAGCAAGGCTGAAAGATCTCACTGCCTCAGCCTCCTCCTTCTCCCCTCTAGTGTATGCTTCCTCTGTGTCCATCCTAAACTCTTGATGGCCCCCAGCCCCAGTGGTGTCTGTCGGTGACACTGCATGACGCTGTCCTGATGGGCTTGGGGCCCCGAGTGCAGCCTCCCCTTTGTGTCACGTGGGACCTGTGCACTGGTGCACCGAGCCACCTGCCACCGAGCCCTGGCTGAGCCCGCCTAGTGACCCGATGCTGGGCAGATGTGCCCGGGTCGAATCTGCCTCCTTCATGTGTGTGCCAGGGTCCAGTCGGTGCCCACCAAACACTGAGCCCATGGAACGATTTGGGTGAAGATCTGCATCTTCCCGGAGCTGCTGCATTCTGGTTTGTGGCTCTGAGAGCTCCTGGCAGCCCTCAGGGTCCCAAAGGTCCTGCAGAATGGGTCCCCTGGCATCCGGGCTGCCCGGTATCTGCAGGGCTTTCTACTGACCTCTGGGTTGCGCAGTGGGGCAAGGCTCTGAGTGACGTCACCTGCACTCAGCTGAGGCTCTGGACCCCGGAAGCTCTAAGGGAGGGAGGGTGAGCTGCTGTTTACTGAGTCTGACAGGAAGCGGCCCCGGGTTGGAGGTTGTCTGCCCTAATGTGTTCTGTGCGTGACCCATCCCATCTTCCAAGAAAGAGAACTCCCAGTTCACATACTGAAAACAAAAAAGTGGAATTGAAAAGCATTCAGTGTATTGCTTCAAATTAGGTGTGATAGTGCCGGCCTGTAATCTCAGCGCTATGGGAGGCTGAGGCAGGAGGACCCCAAGTTGCAGTCCACCCTGGGCCATTTAGCCGCATAGCCAGGTCCTGTCTCAGAGCATTTGAAAGAGCTGGGGGTGTAGCTCAGTGTAGAGACCCTGGGTTCAGTGCCCAGCACCGCCACGATCACTACCACAGCAGCAGCAAACAGTGACACAAATCCCACACAGAGCTGACACCGGGTGGAACCGAGAGCCAGACCCAGCCTGTCCCACTCCAGGTCCTCTACTGGTCCCCTCGGCGTCCAGAGAGTGGGTCGGGGTCCTCGCCGGGAGCCTGCGCCTCAGGTTCTCCACCTTTGTGGTCTCGGGCCCCGTTTTACCCTTGACCTGACTGGGGGCCCTGGGGTGCTGTAGTTCTGGTTCTGGCTATTGCTGTTTAGAAGTTAGAAGTGAGAAAACCTTAAAATGTCCATTACGTCCTTTAAAAATAGCAGTCACACCCCTGTGACACGTTAGTATGTAGATGGAGAACACCTTCCGTTCCCAGACAAAATTCCTAGAGGGAAGTGTGACCTCCATACCAAATTTTTCATCTCGGTGTCCCGGGGGGACCTGGGCTCCCTGCCCCTCTCCGCAGCCGCTCTGGGTGTGTTGTAGTTACAGGTGTGGACAGGGTCTGTCCTCCTGCAGCTCTGCAGTGGAAACGCTTCTCAGGTGACCTGGGCTATCTTTTCCCCAAAGCATGACCTAAACACACAGGGTCAGTTGAACAAAGGCCTATAATCATTGCCTGGGCCACCCAGAGACTGCCCAGGAAGGGTAAAGACCCGGCCTGCCAGCAAAAGCAAACACATGTTGCTTCTGGAGAAGCTGCTTTCTGTTTTAATTACAAGGCTCGGTACACAGCCATGGAGCCAAGCAGGAAACCCTCGGGCTGGAGCCAGAGAAAGCTTCAGAGCCTTCAGGTGCACTGGAGCAGTGAGACCCAGGCTGCTGGCTCGCTGGGGGTTGTAGGGAAGGAAATTCCAGCCGGCCGAGGGAATTCAATTAGAAATTAGAATTTCGGGAATTAAAAAAAATATGTAAATGTGAACAGCAAGGGCAACACTTTGAGCAGGTTCAGTGACAACAGGTGACACCAGATGAATGTGTGAGAGTGACGAGATTGGAAGGCAGAGTCAGGAGGAGCTCAACAGCTCGGCCCAGGGAAGCGGGCGCGCCAGAAACAGAAGAAAGCGCGGGAGGTGCTGAGAGGCGCCGGGCACTGGGCGGCTTTGCTACCACTGGGGTGCAAGAGCGGCGCCCGTGGTTACAGGAGGAAAGGGTTAATGTGGCTCACGGTTTCAGGGGGCTTAGCGCATGGCTGCTGCTCCAGGACAGGATCGGCGCCGGGGCAGCGCAGTGGGGCAGAGAGGCTTCGTCCACTTCGTGGTGCAGGGGCACAGCAGGGAGCAACACCAGAGAGCGGTGCCCAGACAGACCCGCAGAGGTGCCTCGCCCATCCCCTGGGCACTGCTTACATCCGTCACATCGATGCGGTGAAGGTGAACCACAGGCACACAAAGGTGGCACCTCCGGAGGGACAGGAAAATACAAGGTAATGTCCAGGGACTCCTGGACATTGCAGTGCAATTAACCAGCGGAATCTAATTCCTTTTCTAAAGGTGACAGCCTTCCATGTGGCAGGAGTTTTGAGGTGGCTGGCTAAGGTGGGACGCTTACATCATGACAGTAGTGGACCCTGGAGCTTTCCTGTGGTTCAAGGGACGGGACACTTCCGGAAGAATAAACGTGGGGTCCTTGTTCTCTGTCTGAGGGACTTCATGACACTCAGGATTTCATGTCACCATTCTGAGGCTGTGCCAGTATCTTCCCTGCTGCATGGTTTGAAAAAGGGTTTCCCCGGCCAGCTCCCTGAAGCCCAGTCCTCAGGCAGCACTCATGCTGTCAGCAGGGTGGACAGCGGTTCCAGTCTCTGGGGACCCCGGTCAGTGTGTTCAAACATGGAAGTCACGTACCCTCTAATTCAGTAACACTTGGGGACCTGTTCTGAGCCTCCCCCAAGTGCATGCCTTCTCCCCGCGGTCCTTTCCCGTCACGGGGTGAACTTGTAGCTGTCTCCTTTCCCTTGGGGCTGTCGTGACGGGACGTGGGTCCCGTGGTCAAAAGTGTGTGGGGTTTGCTCTCTGCGGTGTGGTTGTCTCGGACTGAATCGGGCCCCGATCCCCAGGTTCCCGAGCCAGAGACCTCACCTCCTGGGGCGTGGGGTGGGACAAACCTCAAAGGACTCACTCAGCGTGGAGGAGGAGCGACTGCCCAGAGTCCACCAAGAATGTGTGCAGCTCAGCAAAAAAAGTAAATAATTCAAAGGACTGGGCTGGGTGCTCCTCCAAGATGCCGAGCAAACGGCCAACCAGATCAGAAAGGTGATCAGCGTCTTTTATCACCAGGTGTGCAAATCAGGGCCGTAAAGACGGATCACCTTGCGTCCAGCGGGGCGGCTCCCAGGCGCGGGCGGAAGGACGGACACGAGTTAACGTGGACCAGGCGTGCACTCGGTTTACAAGCAGAAACCGCTCTGGAGGTCAATAAAAGAAGGTTCACCGTGTATTGTGCATTTTAATACCAAAACTGTTTAAAAGTGCAAACAAACCCAGAGGCAGAAACCCCACTTCTGAGATGAGGTGAGCTAATGACACAGGTAAATTCTTGGAGTAGAAAATCGAGACTGAGTGTCCTGATCAGGCACAGGCTGGAGAGGGCTTCACAGGGCGCAGGTGGGCGGCTCAGCGGCAGAGACTCAGAGACAGGCCACGCCCAGGAGGGAGGGTACAGTTCTGAGGCCCTGGCGGGACTGTCCTGCCTTCCGGCCTCTGGAGCGGGACTGTCCTGCCTTCCGGCCTCTGCAGTTCGGGAGGACTTGAGTGGTGTGAACCAAAGGACGGCAGCCACATGCTCCCAGGAGGCAGGACTCTCCACAGGACATCTCAGCAGTGACAGCGCTGCAGAGGGAAGGTCATGGCCAGTGTAGAAGGCCATCCCCAGCAAGCCCAGGGTGCAGGGTGACATGGGGCCGTATCCTTGGACTCCTGGTAAGAGAGACCTGGCGGAGCCCAGGCGGAGCCTGCTGGCTGGACCTTGCTCTGCAGAGGGACCCTGGCTCTGCAGCGGGCCAGCTCCTCCAGGAGTGCGGACTTCCTCTTGTGGCTTGAAGCCGCCCTGACTACACCGGTTCAGAGCGCAGTAAAACCCGATGAATGTTTGCACTGAAACTGCTCCCAGGTGGCCTGCGCAAGCTGTTCTGCCGGGGTCCGGATGTCGGATGTCCTCTTGGTCTGGAACCTGCCCCAGGACCCTGCCCCCGCCCCGACAGGGCCATCCGGCTTCCCCTGGGCAGAGCAGGGGCAGATCCTGCCAGTTGCTTGCTGTGCCTACAGCACATGGGCTCCGCGCCCTCCTGGACGGATCAAAGGGCCTTGGAGTGGAGGCCTGCGCACTGCACCACGAAGTGGACCAGTCAGCCTGAGGGAAAGGGGCCTGCGTGGCGTGGCGCATGACCTGACGTCCAGGGCACAGCCCTGTACACCGCCCTGCCCAAACCTGCCTGGCAGCTGCACCTGGCAGCTCAGTCAGCGGCCTGCCCCTTGACTAAGGACTGACTCGGGAGAGTGAGGGCAGCTTCCCTCCGGGTCCCCTCCGAATGCCTCAGCGAGGCCGAGGTTCCCCCAGGTTCCTGCGTGGGTGGTTGGGAGAAGCACCTGGAAGATGCACCTCAGGGCTGCAGGTGAGGGGTCCCCACTCGGCAGTGGTGGGGGAGGGGTCCGGCCAGAACCTGCCAGGGGAGTCAGATAGGGAAGGTCACCAGGGCCACCTCCTGTTAGACTGGGCCTGGAAATGGGGGCTCAGGGCCCGAAGGGGGCTGGGTGGCTCTCCCTGCTTGTCCCCTGCTCCTCCTCGGGTGCTTGGCAGAGTGGTGTGACAGCTGCCTGGAGCACAGGCTTGGCGTAGGGTGGGCACCTGGGCCTCTGCCAGTCAGGGCTGGCTCCAGGGGCGGCATCTGTGGCTGGAGTAGGAGTCCGGGAACCCGCGACAAGTGAAGAGGATGCTGCCTCACGCTTTTTCAGGGATGGGGAGCTTGAAAGGTGGCTGGTGGCAGTGGTCAGACCAGCCAGGATGTCCCTGAGTGTCTTATCGGCTGACAGTGCCCTGCCTGTCTCTCCAAGTGACTGGGGAGGCAGCAAGGAGCAGAGGACAGCCCGCAGCCCTGCCCCACCCCGCACAGAGCCTGTCTTCTCCCTTCCTGTCCCCCGTGCCTGGACTTAGCTGGTGCCTGCCTTGGTGCACCCGTCCTTTATGCCGGGATTGCAAGCCTGCTGCAGCCCAGGATTTGGCCCCGGATCCGGCCCTGTGCCAACACGGAGCAGTCGCTTCTGCATGGCCTGGGTCCCTCCCACTCCAGGAGGCTCCGCCTGCACCCATAGGAGCCCCTCTCTGACATCACCCCCGCTGCGTGAAACAGTCATAGGCTTCATTTGTACTGCGTGCACTTACTGGTCTCTGCTGAAGTCTGTCTGGGGCCTCTGTCCTCTGTCCCCAGGTGCCTTGAAGGCCTTGTTCCTGGTCTTCGCATCCCTCTGTGCCTGGTACTCTGGGTACTTGGTGACAGAGCTCATTCCAGACGTGCATCTGTCCAGTGCCGTCTCCGTCGTGCAGGGCATCGGGGAGAAGCCTGTCCTCAAAGGTGAGTGAGGGACCGTGACCCCAGACCTGCAGCCTGCGCGTCCCCGGATCGCTGGAGGCCGCAGGTCAAAACCCAGGCAGGCCCGGGTCCCCACTTCTGAGGCTTGTTATTGTTTCTAACGGAGTGAGACAGGAGCTGGGGTATACCACTCTAATCCTAGCCCTTGGAGGCTGAGGCAGGAGGATCAACACAAATTCAAGGCCAGCATGGGCTCCATAGTGAGACTCTGTCTCAAAACATGAAATCTGAAGGATTGAACATCTTGAAAACCATCTGCGAAGCAGCTGTTAGTTTTGGGAAGGACTTGAAAGAAATATCAGGCTCCACCAAGCTTCCTGCTGCGTTTCTTCCTTGATTTCCCCTGAGGCGCCTGCATTTCTGGTTTCACCTGAGCTTATTTCCATCTTAATTGAACTCAAGGTTTTGTCAGCGTTGTCATCTGCTTTAAAAAATCCAAGGTTCCATCACCTCCGTTACCTTTCTCTCCCCGAGGATTCTCTCCGAGCCCGTTGTTTCGGCCCTTCTGCCCGCTGTGAGTTCAGGTGGACCCGCTTTTGTCCGATCCTTGTGGTGTAATCTCAGATCCTTTAAGATCTTTTCTCTTCTACTAAACGTGGGCGTTTTTTACAGTGAGCTTCCTGCTGGGAACCGCTGTCACTGCCTTCCCTGGGTGTGTTCCTGCTCTCACTTGTCTCCAGATAGGCTTTATTTTCTCTTTTAGTTTCTATTTTGATACGTTTGGCTGTTCTGGGGAGCTGATTTAGTTTCTAGGTATTTGTGAATTTTCTCATATTACTCCTATTGTTGTTAATATTATTTTGTCTCTTGAGACAGGGCTTCACTATGCAATTCAGGCTGACCTTGAACTCAATTTGTAGTCCAAGCTGGCTGAGAGTCACACTCGCAGCGGTGCTTCCTGCCTCAGCCTGTGGGGTGCTGGGATGACAGGCCTGCACCTCGCTGCCCGGCCAGTTGCTCCTGTGACTGACGTCCAGTCTGGTGCCGCGGGGTCGGGCGCGTGCCTGGCTGGTGGCACCCCTCCCGCTGCTAGGCCGCTCTGGGCTGCCCGGGCCGTGTGCTGGAGGACGTGGATGAGAGAGAAGCTGAGCTCGGTGCGGTTCTGTGGGTGGCTGTGTGTCTGTCAGGTCCGTGTGTCCCGAAGAACAGTTCAGCGCTGCTGCGGTCTGAAGGTTTCTGTCCACCAGTCTCATCCTGTGGGAACGTGATTGCGGAGGGACCTGGGGAGGGGCTTTGGCAGATATGAGGTGCCAAGGGTTCTCCCCAGGGCTGGGTCAGTGCCTCTGTAGAGAGACAGGGGTGCTGTGGGCCCTCCCCGCCATCAAGGCAGGCAAGAAGGTGACACGAACGTGTGCCTGCCCAGCCCCAAACCTGCTGGCCCTTTCAACATGGACCCCAGGCTTCAGGACTGAGGGAAATCAGCTCACACTGTCTACAAACTCCCTGCTTTGTTTTAGGGGCCTTGGGGGACCTGGACGGTGGAAAGCTGTGTTTCCAGACCACTTCCTGCGGGATGGCTTGCGTCCGGCGGGGAGTGGCATCTGGAAGCCGCGCACTCTGTCCCTCGGGCCCCGAGTGTGTATTTCCCTAGGGGCCCCCACTGCTGGTGAACATGTGTGTTTAGTGGTTACATCTTTCCTAGGAACTGACCCGCTCATTCACACGCAGCGATGCTGTTTCTTTGTACACTCAGGTTTCCGTCTGCTCTCTCTGAGTGTGGCCAGTCCTGTGGGCTTCCTTTTGCCCGAAATATCTGTTTTCCACCCCTTTGCTTTCGGTCTGTGTGCCCTGGAAGGCGACGTGAGTGTCGTGCTGACTCTGTAGGTCGCAGGGTGGGTTTTTGTTTGTCTGGAGCCCATGCTGGCCTGGAACCCCTGCACTTCCTCCTTCAGCCCCTCCCCGAGTTCCCTGTCCTTCAGTTGGCGCATTTGGTCCGAGTACAGTTGCATGACTGTCCTGGGGAAGGGCTTCCTCCTCTTCGGCAGCCATCCTGTTACTGGTTCCAGGTCCCTTGAAGACGTCTTGAACCCTCTCGAGGTCTTCCTTTGTGACTGGATGGGTTCCTGTAGCAGCGTCTGTTGAGACACAGTCTCGTTATGCTATTCAGGCTGGCCGTGGGCTCACTTTGCAGCCCGGGTTGGTCTCGAACTCACAGCGCTCCTTCTGCCTCAGCCTCCCGCGTGCTGGGATTAGAGGTGTGCGCCCCCATGCCCGGCCTTGTGGCAGCCCCTCTCCATTTCTTCTTCTCGACTTCCGCTGTGCGCTGCGCCTCGGCTCGGCCTGTGTCTGCGGGCTCCTGTGCCCCAGACCGGAAAAGCACCGTGACGGGTGATGCAGATGGCCGAGTCCCAGTGGCACATGTTTGGCGAGGGCATTTCTGGAACCCTTCTCTGGACACCTGGGGTTTCATAGGAACTGAGCACGTGACCGAGCAGGGGGGCGCAGGGTGGGTCCCGGGACTGAGGGTGCCAGGGCCAGCTGCCCCTCAAGTCCCAGCCTCAGGGCTCCACCCTCCTGGCCTGCCGGACCCTGGGGCATCACCTGCGCCCTGGGAGGAAAGGCTGAGCTGGCAGTGAGGGGAGAGTGTCGCAGCGGTATGGGACTGCACCCGTGTGTCTATGCGTGAGATGCCTCTAGTGTGTGGCGCCGGGACCCAGTGCGGCTCCTGAGGTTCTGGGGGTTAAGGACCAGCGAGAGGATGAGAAAAATAAGGAAAAGACAGTCTGAAGAGGCCAGCTGATTTCTTTTGGTTTGTTTTTTCCCTAGTCTTGCTCTAAGCTGTTTTTCAGTCTCCTCCCAAGTATGTAAACTTACAATTTCTTCTTCTGGAGACAGACTCAAGAAATTAAACAAGCTGCATAGTTTCAGTCTATTGAAACTAAAACTGACTTGAGAAAGCAGAAGGGACCTAAATGAACGTAGAGTTAATTAACCGCGAATTTGAAACAAGTACCCCTGTAGTAAACAATTTTGAAAAAAACAGCGGAGTTTGAGGATTTACATTACCAGATGTCAAGACCCACTACAGAGCCACAGTGAGACGCTGATATGCTGGAGCCAGCCTGTTCTCAGCTGGGAAAGCCAAATGGAGAATTTTTAGAAGTTTTAAAGGTTAGTTGTAGTTGTTGTCGTATTGGTTATTTGAAATTGTCCTTTGTAAGAGTATTTTGTAAACAGGGATCAGCAAACCGTGGATCAGGACTATGTCACCCCCAGCGACTAGGGGCCTGCAGGGCCCAGCAGGGCCAGGCCATCCCGGGGAGCCGCCTGGGCCATGGCACACCTAATGTTGGGCAGGGCTGCCGCAGGCCCTGCGGGAAGGCTTGAATTTACAGCGAGTATCCCAATGATAAGGTCCTCTACACTTTGGGCAGATAGTTGGTTTTGGTGCATGAACAGTTAGTGGCTCAGTTAAGGTTATCAGGGTGGCGGTCATGCTGCCACCTTGTCCCCGCTGGGACTTGATTCTGAAACAGTGCCTGCAGCCAGCTCCCTTGTAATTGTCTTGAGCTTGAGGTTATTAAGACCCTGTCTCATCCAGATCCAGGGAAGGAGTATAAATACTGGGATCGAGCATGCATCAAACAGGTCCTTACACATTTGTGACTGTCTTGGATAAGTGTGTGCCATAGTCACACAGGTGATGTAATCAATATAGCTCTTCCTTTCCTCCTTCAGGGGAAGGGGTTTCTCTCAGGCCCTTTATAACTGGCCTAGAGAATAAGGGGGCTTCAGTGCCCCACTCTTTACACCTGATGGAGCCAATATCCGGACACCCCGGTGATGACTGCTGACCTTCACCTGTGCGCTGCTCCCCCTAAGTCATGCGCACATGCGAAGTCCCCCCTCTCCCTCAGTCTCTTAGCCCGTCCGTGTTCTGGTGCCATACGCTGCGAGCCAGTGCGGCTCCTGAGGTTCTTGGGGTGAAGGACCGCGGCAGGATGAGAAAAATAAAGCAGAGACAAACCCGGGGTCAGGGGGAGCCCTCATCCTCCTGATGGGGGGACAGGAGCTGCTCCGCCACTGTAGCCCCTTTATTGATATGCTGGGAAAGATGGTGCCCAGTTCCGCCCCTCCGCCCAGCAGCGCTTTCCCGGGCAGGCCTGGGCCCCGCCTTCCTGGTGCAGGAACAACTTGTCTGCGTAGCTCGGTTTGGTCTCTCTGTTTTTTCTGGGCGGGTCTTGCTTTAGCCCCACACATGTGATCAATCTCCAGCTTCCACAGACCCCACCTCGCGGCGTGTTGGATGTGTGTGTCAGGCGCAGTGAGCTCTCCTGTGTTCGTGGGGTGCAGCTCGTGTGTGTGGGATGCTATGTGGTGTTTGTCCCCGGGTGTAGAGTGGTGGAAAGACGGAGGCTGCACAGGCTGAGCCCGCCAGCCCTCGGCTCCTGCACCTCCCTCCCTGCAGCACAAACTCGCCCCATGACACAGAACCCCAGAACAGCGTGAGCTGTGCTCTGCAGGTGACCCCGAGACCCGCTGAGCCGGGACGTGTCCCTCAGGCCCCCAACCTGCAGGGGACCCCGAGACCCGCTGAGCCGGGACGTGTCCCTCAGGCCCCCAACCTGCAGGGGACGCCGAGACCAGCTGAGCCGGGACGTGTCCCTCAGGCCCCCAACCTGCAGGGGACCCCGAGACCCGCTGAGCCAGGACATGTCCCTCAGGCTCCCAACCTGCAGGGAACCCCGTGACCCGCTGAGCCGGGACATGTCCGTCAGGCCCCCCCTCTGCAGCGGACCCACTGGGAGCTGTGGGCAGGTCACCTGATAAGTTACAGTGAAGTTAACTGCTGTGCCCTTGTTTCTTGCAGCCCCATCCCCGAGAAGGCAAAAATGCGACCACTGGACCCCGTGTCCCCCCAACACCTTCGCCTACCGGTTACTGAGCGGCGGGGGCAGAGACAAGCAGGCCAAGATCTGCTTTGAGGACGAGCTGTGAGTGTCAGCACAGTGCTGGGAGGATCCTGTCCCCTCCTCAGAGCCACATGTCCCTGACCAGGCTGAGGCTGACAGGAGGGGGGGACGCCCCGCAGTGTCCCCAGGTGGGGACACAGATGGCCCTGCACGACTCTGTGTGCTCTGTCCTTCTTCCTCGGCTTCATTTGGTTCATGTGTGAGCAGGGACAAAGCCCTCCCGAGGGCTGGGCACCAAGCCTGGCTGGCAGGGTTCCCCGCTGT
>PVLA01016468.1:0-20616 GCA_004027455.1 Hydrochoerus hydrochaeris
GTTCCCTCGCACCCCGTCCTGGCCAGCCAAGCCCCATGCATGAGCCTCACTTTCTCCACTCCGGGCTGAACGGGGCAGGGCCAGCTGCTCCCCATCTCCCTCGCCTTTGCCCAAGTGCAGGGCCTTCAGGAACCCCCAGCTCCTGATGGGTCCCTGGTCAGGACCACGTCTCTGGGGACACGCACAATTACGGGAAAGCCGTATACTTGCTTTATTTGAGGGGGGGCATGTTGATACTGTTACTGCTGTTCTATAGTGGTCAGGAACTTTTGGTTTTTTTTTTTTTTCAAAATCTCTTGAACTAGAATCTCATCTTGGGAAAAACACAGGAGAGCGCGTTAGAGCCCACGCACAGTGCGGGACTAATGTCTGTCTTGTCCCTGCCACGGTGGGCTGGGAAGCAGCTCGGGGATCTGAGCCTGACCCTCGGGGAGGCTCGGCCAGGGCATCACCACCTCCCTCCCTCAGCGATTTCCAGTCCAGGCCGCCTGCGTTTCTCCTGGACACTGCCTGCTGCCCTGGCTCAATCTTGCAGGGCCCAGGGACCCTGCACTTGGTCTCTGGGTGGCCCTGGCCCTGTTGTCGGGGGGACTGCAGGGCCCTGGACCCTCCAGTGCTCCTGGCTGTGAGCTGGGTTTTGCTCCATGCAGCCTGGCAGGTGTGCTGCTCGCCACAGGCCCGGAGCCATAGCACCATGGTCACGGACTGGACTTCTAGGACTGTGGTCTGCGCTGACCCACAGGTGTGTTGTCACAGCGAGATGCAGGCTGTAGCCCTGGCCCCAGACAGGTCGTACATGTCCCTCCTGCCGTGGCCTCTCTGCCCTGTCCCTGTCCCCAGCATGGATGGGCATCTGTCCTGATGGCTCTGCAGATGGGCTTAGTGTTCCCCCGTCCTCCCGGCCTCTCCCGGGAGCTTCAGCCCCAAGGCCCTGGGCTTCATAGGCAGCCACGGCCCTGGCCCTCCCAGAGTGTGGGCTCCTTCAATCCTATCAACTGCCCTCTGCAGAGTGGGGTGTGGGCATAGCTGCTGGCTTTCTATGAGGATCGAGGGAGTGGACAGCATCTGCTGTGGGCAGAGGCCACACCGCCCCGTGAGCAGCCAGCGCTCCCTATCCTGCAGTGTCAGCACCTCCTGCAGAGCACTAGGAGACCCTGTGTGCCGGGTGCCTGCACCCCTAGGGAGTCGGCCCTTGTCCCTGCAGCCTCCCTGCTTCCCTGAACACCTGGGACTGAGGAGGAGCAGCTCAGCCTTGGACCCTTGGGGCAGCGCACTCGCCAGCCTGGCTCAGTGCAGATGGAGGCAGAGGCTGGGTGGGCTCCAGCGCACGTTGGGAACGGGTGCCAGATGGCCGGCATGGACGCTGCCATTGTGGCCTCGCTGTGGGGAGCAGGGTGCCATTGGCTCTAATATCTCAGAGTCCATATCCATCTGAGTTTTGGTCACTAAAGCCATGGGCTGGGGCCTGCGATTCCCTGCGGGTCTCTGCTGCCCCAGTGGCTAAGACCCCACATGGGACACTGGGCCTGGGAGGAGCAGAGCTTTATCTCAGCCCTCGGTTTTCGTCCAGCTCGGCGGCTCTGGGACAGAAGCAGCTGGGCAGAGGGTGTTGGCAGCTCTGGGACAGAAGCAGCTGGGCAGAGGGTGTTGGTGGCTCTGGGACAGAAGCAGCTGGGCAGAGGGTGTGTGTGGGGGGAAGCTGCTCACCCCCCATGGCAGATGGGGTGAGGGAAGGGAGGAGCCAGTGAGGTCACACCCTAGGGACTCTCCAGCCCAGCCCCTCTGTGATGGCACAGCCAACCTGAGCCCCGGACGGATCCGGATCCCCTGAGGAGGCTGCACCGTGTGATCCGTCCCCTTCACGCAGGGGAGGACGTGGTGGAGCCGGTCAGCAGAGCAGGGATGGGCCTCCAGCCAAGCCGGCCCTCTGCCCACTGTACCTTGGATTATTTGGGGAGCTCCCAACATGGCCCCACCGCCCCACACCCAATGCGAGCACCCGAGTTCTTACCAAGCACCCCATGCATATCTTGTGTTTTTGAGCTTAATTGTTCTCCAGAGTTTAGACCTGTAACAGGAAAGAAAACCTCACAGTGTAACAGTGGTTGTTAAGTTGCTTGTACCTCTCTGAAAGTGGACACAGTGGTTTTGGGGGACGCCCACCCACCTGCTCCAGGGACACTAAGTCTCTGTCCCTCCCAAGAGTGGAGAGATGGCTACAGGGGAGCCTCTGGGACTGAGCTTGTAGACTCAAGGCAGCAGGAGGAGGGTGCGTACTTTCTCTTGAAGAGCAGCACACTCACGGCTCTGGGAATGCGATGTCACGGGAGGCCACAGGCCGGAAAGGTGCCGTGCTGACTCCTACCTGACGGCCTAGGCCAGCTCGGTGCACGCAGCGAGGGCCACTCATACCCAGCCCTAACTGGAGGGGACGGCCTGCCTAACACACGGCCACTGTCTCTGTGTTACTCTGGGAAATGTCCCTTCATGGGCAGCCCGGGTGATGGCCTCATGGCTGCAGGATTGGCCCTGCCCCGCTCTCCAATCGCCGATGTGCACTGAGCTCCCCGGAACTGCCCTGGGCTGAGTGCCGGGGAGCTGAACTCAGCCCAATCTGCACTAAGGTCTCAAAGCCAGGCGTGTGACTGCGAGGGGAGATGGCCTGTGGGAGGGGAGACGGCTTGTGTGAGGGGAGATGGCCTGTGAGAGGGGAGACGGCCTGTGAGAAGCCACTCCACGCTGCGCTTCTCCTCGTGGACAGGAGGACCCAAGCCAGGTCACCCCATCTCTGCTTCAGGAGCTCAGTGCTTCAGGGAGGTCCTGGCTGTGGGCACGGAGTAGAGTCCTGGGAGCCGACTGAGGAACCAGTTACGGGCAGCGTCCACAGGGCCCAGTGCCAGCTGATCTGCGGCCTTGGTGGCTTAGGAACAGGACCTGCCAGCAGGCTGCGGAGATTCTGGGAGCCGTGCTGTCTTCCTCCAGAGTGGCCTCGGGGCCTGGGGTCCCCATCTCAAGGCCAAGGTCAGCCTCTTGCCGGGGCCCAGGTCGCGGGCAGCCCTAGGAGGACAGACCGGTTCCGAGTGGGTATGGCCCGTCTGCGAGAATCTGAAGTTCCAGCCAAACCAATGACAAAGCTGATTTTCCAATGGCCTTAATGACGGGCAATCTGCATGCCAACAGCTCCTCCGCACACGTGCCGGGAACAATGCGAGGAACATGGAGCAAGGTCTGGGTGGTGGGACAATACTTCCCAGGATGCTGACCTCGGGAAACGCAGCGACGCGACGGCGCGAGTACAGTGCTCTTGGAGGAGGCATTAATGGGCGGTTAAGAATGGGTACAGCTGCGCCGTGCCAGCACTTTGTTAAAAATATTCTTTTCAGCGCCCGCCTGTCCCGTAATCACAATGGAGACGCCGCACACAAAGCATTCGCCTCCCGCACCGCGGCTGTGAACGTGCGCTGTCAGGCATCCCCCCTTCCTTCCTGCGGTCACCTGCGGTCACCTCCTCACCAGGGCCACAGCCTCTTGACGGCAGGGGCCTCGCCGTCAGGACACCGCACAGGCCTGGGCTCTGGCGGCTCCTGTTAGGTTCAGCATCTGTGGTGTAGGATGGGGAGCCAGGACCGTGCCACCTCCCAGGCACGAAGGCCACAGTGGCCACTGTCTGTCCCCTTGGTGCCCAGCACCTCCAAATGTGGGCCCCACAGCCATGCTGGGGACAGCTCGTGTGACCAAAGCTGGGGGGCTCCTGAGCAGTGAGGAGACCACTCTGCCCTCAGAGACCAGGGGGGTGGAAGACAGGAGGGGCCCAAGGTTTCCACCAGGGTTCAAGCTGGGGGACCTGAGACAGTGGGGACTCCTGCATGTGGGCAGTACCTGACAAGGGTGCTGTGCCCGGTCTTCTCTGGCATCTTCCTGCCCAGGCCCCGATCCAGGTCTGTCTCAGCCTGTATCTAAAGTGTTGGCAGAGTCCAGGCTGGGGAAACCACTTGATATCTCTCTGGTCACCTGTGCCCCTGGCCAGATTCCTTGTCTCCACCAATGGCCTTCAGCAAAGTCCTCCAGGGTCAGTGTGTGCGGCCTTGGCTGCCTGCGTCTTGCCTGTAGATTGTTCTTTTGCAGGCTGAGTCTAGACCACGGGCTCCGTCTCCTCCTGGCTCTGCCGCTACATGATGTGTAGAGACCTGTGGTGCCATTGCCAATAGAGTCAGAGCCCTCACTGGACCCCAGTGAGCACTGCTGGCATGGCTGCCCCCGGGACCCCAGCTAAGCTAATGCAGTGCCCTCCACAGTGGACTGGAGCCAGGTGGCCCTGATTCTTGGGGCTCCGGGCCCGCCCTGAGGCCTGGCTTCTTGGACGGGTCCCAGAGGAGCCCCACCTCTAGCTGCTTGTTAAAGGAGTGCGGTCCATGACTCCGTGCTGGACAGGCCTTTCTGCCCTTGAGGCTGTTTTTCCTGTGCCCTCTGTCTGGATGCCCTGTCTGCTGCAGCCTTTCCTGGATGCCCGAAGATGGGCCCCTTACTCCTTTCCTGGGTGCAGTTGATTGGTGAGGGGTGCCATGCACTGGGGAGGCCTGTCCCTTCCTTCTCCTTCCCTCGTGTCCTTCCCATCCTGCTCCAGCCTCTACCCGTTAGGATGCTTGGGGGACTCAGGCACCCCACATCAGCCACCATGGCAGAAGGAGGCCAGAGGGAGACAAATGGGGTGTTCCCTCCACTTACTTGCCAGCCCTGGGGTCTACAGTCCCCTAAGATTATGCACAGGGCAAGAGAAAATGCAGAAAGTCACCACAAAAATATCAGTTAAAAAAGAAAAACTTTTGCCTTTATGGACTAGGTAAACTCAACCCATCCCATTTTTGTCATAAACATACTACATAAAATTTATAAGTTATTTTTACAATTGATGAAAATACAAAAGTGGAGAGAGGCCAGTGAAGATTTTATTATAGTTTTGACTGATTTGTGGCTGAAATCTCAGAGGGAAAGCTGTAATGTCCTATGTCTGCCTGCCTGTCTGTCTGTCTGGCACCTGAGCTATGGACATGTGACATTTTTCTACCTTCAGATGGACTGCAGAGTTAGTTTAAACATCCCTCATGTTTATTCAAATTGGCTTGGAGAAAACTAAGTTAATAAATTAAATATTTTCAGAGATACTGGAAATGCAGAAACCAATCCAGAGGTTTTTCTCATTCACTTGTCTGGGCTAATCCGTGGTCAGTGAACTAGTATAAAGGTTGCTCCATAAACCGGCAGGGGTCCAGGGCTTTGCTAGGATGTTTGATCAGATGCTTTTTTTTTCCTCAGGAAAGCAGTCTTCTCCATGTCAAGACAGCTAGAGATTTTTTAAAAACAACAACAACAAAAACTAAGTAACTATGTTACTTTCTCTATTTGCCTTTAAGATTTTTTATTTTAAAAAATAAATTTTAGTTAAAAGGATAGCTACTACCTTCTAGTGACCTGTGATCATATTCAAGCAAGTACTCAAACCTTTTGACATTTTTAACAGCTTTCTGGAATCAGATTTTAGATGACGACTGAGATCGCAAGTGGATTCTGAGAATCCCCCGAGTGCTCTGGGAAATCTCAAAGGATTTGTTTATTCATTGTACGAAACACTGATGTTAAACTAATTAGTGTGATGTTATTTGATGCTAAATTACATGGGAAATTTGCCAGTCAAGAAGTGGTGTTTAATCGTCTTTATAGTACATTGGTATGGGTGCACAAGATTTCAAAAGTTATTCTGTATTGTTTCTACCCTTTTTTCTGTTTTGCTTTTTTTCCCTCTTTAAATAAAATTTAACGATTTCAAAAGTTGTACTAAGTTTCTAATTTCCTTACTGTCCACGGTATATACTGATATAATGTCATTAGCTGTAATTTCAGCTACTATCATAAAATCTCTGGAGTAGTCAGATCTCCTTGGTGGTGGTCATGTCATGCGCTTTTCTTGGATCTTTAAGTGAGGCCATTCTAAGGCCTTTGTCATTCACAGGCAAGTGTTATGGTTTTGATCTAGAGGAACCCATTGGCAGGGCTTTTGGAAGGTGATTAGATTATGAGGGCTCAGAGTTGACTGCTGTCAGGAGGCGGGGCTTGTTGGGAAGAGGCGTGGTTTGTGGCAAGAGGCAGTCCCTGGAGGCGTGGCCTGATGAGAAGAGGTGGTCCCTAGGGCGTGGCCTGGTGAGAAGAGGTGGTCCCTAGGGCGTGGCCTGGTGAGAAGAGGTGGTCCCTAGGGGCGTGGCCTGGTGAGAAGAGGTGGTCCCTAGGGCGTGGCCTGAAGGTCCATCTCCCTCCTGGCTTCTCCCTTCTGTCTCTGCTTCCTGTCAGTCACGCCATGAGCTGCTCTCCTCTGCCAGTCCTTGGGGCTGGCAGATTATGTACTGAGAGGTCTACAAATTGTGCGCCAAAATACACCTCTCCTCTTTAAGTTTCCGGTGTCAGGTATTGTGTCTAGGTGATGAGAAAGTGACTAACATTTTATTCTGATTCTTTTTTGAAAGCACTTGCAATCTGCTAAATCAAAACTTTCATCTTTGAGCAGAGCCAGGGAAGAGACTCCAACCAGAGTCTGACCAAGGCTTCCAATGACCTAGGACAGTAACACAGCCTGGGCACATTTCCAGATGGTCAGGAGCTGGTGGCTTCAGAAAGCTGCCGTCAATCTGAGGTCCGGCAGAGCAGAATCCATCACCTGGGACTGAAGGAATTGGCTGGGCAATCATAAATTTAAGAGTATTTTTTTAAACTTTCCTGGTTAAGATTTTGTTTTCCAGAGTCCAAGCCTCCCTCCTTTCCCGCAGCCACCACAGCTTACAGGACTTTGGTGTTGCACTTCATAAACGCAGCGAAACATTTCTATTTCTTCCCACTTAACTTCTCCAGAACCCAGTTCTGATTTTCCTGGCCAGATCCAGTGAGTTCAGCAGGAAGCTAGAATCCCTGCAGCAGGGCTTGGTTGGAAGCTGGCGATGGCTGCATGTGGTTGATCTTGGTGGTTGAGAGACTGACGTGAGACACTTGCAGGAGATTACAGAGCAAGCTGGGTGTGCCTGGGCGGGTCGGGTCATGGGTGTGATCTGGGGAGCATACCCCGTCCTTGGCCCCTTCCTCTTGGGCACTCTCCCGTCTCGGCTTCCAGTGCCATGACATGAGTGGCTTTCTTCCCCCAGGCCCCCACCATGGACTGAAACCTCTGAAGCTGTGAGCTAAAAAGAAACCCTTCCGCCTTCTATGTTGTGTGTCAGATGTTTTGTCCCAAAGAAAAAAAATATGACTAATCCAATCACCAATGATCCATTTAATCAGAGTGACACAGTCAGAAGAGCCCAGGCTGCTCTGGTGGGGCCACTGGCCACCGGGTTGCCTATAGAAGCTGGCCTGGTCATGGGCACACAGGTTTCTGCCTTTGGGGGGTAACGAAGACTGGCTCCTGCAGGTCTGGGAGCCTTGGGAGAAAGGAATTTGCCAGAGTCTTTGGGCCGCACCGTGAGTCCTTGGCCAGGCCCCTGGCCTCAAGGGCCCGAGAAGTGTGGCCTGGGCAGGGGAAGTCCCAGCCCAGCAGAGCCAGGCAAGGCATCCGCAGCCGTTCTTGCCACATTTAGGCAAGCAATCAGGCCAGAACTAGTGAGACAGAGATTTTTGTAGAAGATAATAACTTTGATTATTTTTGATCAAAAAAGGATGACAGTTAAGATATACTTTGTTTTAATGAAAAACTGTAGGGCATTTACTACTCTTTAAATGTCCTTTTTCCTTCTCCTCTTTACTTCTTGGTAAACCTCATCCCTCTTTCTCCTCTGCCATCACCTATGAGCCAGGTGTGTCTTGCAGTTGAGGTTCCCATCTGCCTGGCCAAGACTCTTCTATCCTGCCCCTCAGTTAGGTCAGGAGAAGCCCAGTGAGCAGAAGTGTGGCGTCCACACTGCGTGAGGAGAGCATGACCATATCTCTGGTGTTCATGCGTCACCAGGGTTACCAGGGGCACCAGGACCATGGTGGATGCCAAGTCCACCCTCACTTGGCAGCCTGAGCAGTGTGAAGTCGACGTCTAGAAAAAATCTGCCCAAAGGTGCCCTCTGGCCTCGGGAGCTGTGGTCCAACTGCTGCTTTCTTTGTTTTTTCTTTCCATGGAAATTCCCTCATTGAAAGCCTGACAGTGTGCACCAGGGGCAGCCTCCAGGGAAACGCAGCTGTGCTGTAGCCTACAAAGGAAGGGGATATGCGCGCCTCAGTTTCTGCCTTTGCCTCTCCCGCCGGGCTCCGGAGGCACCTTTTGGCTGATACCCTGACCCCCGGCTCCACCTGCACTTATTTTCCCCAGTTTCAGCAGGAGCCCTGAAGGGCTGCACAGGAAAACGCCAGCCTCCTGCGAGGGCCAGGAGGCCTGGCCGCCTTAGCCTCTCCCAGCAGATCTCATGAGCCGAGACTCACCTGATTGTGCCAGGTAATTATTGTGACATGGGCGCGTGACTCCTGGGAAGTGCTGGGTCAGGGGGACCTGTGCGCGTCTGTGGCCAGTGCAGAGGTTGGCACAGCCCAGGGTGCTGCTGGAGGCGGGCTTGGCTGGGCCATGCTGTGCAGGGTGCTCTTTCCCCGCTCCACTTCCAAACACCAGGAAGGGAACAGCTTTGCTCCCCTTGTGATTCTGCCCTGATATCCCTGCCTTGGAGCAGCTCACCATGGTCTGAGTCCTCTGAACCTGTGAGCCTCATACACCTCCCACCTTTATGCCTGGTGCCAGGGGTCTGTCACAGCAACCTGAAAGCTGACCATACATGCACCTTTAGGAAACGCCCCCCACTGCCCACCCTGTCCCTTGCTATCCATCTCCAGGGGCCTGTGGGGACTCCCTATAGTCTCCCCTACTGAATAAACCCCACCTTGATGCTGTCTTAAGGGTCAGGGATATTTCTTCTTTAATCATCATTAGTTGCTGTAAAGGATTTTGTTAATGCTGTTAGTTGATAATAATGTGGGTATATACAAACAATGCCTTTGTCTTTGAACAAGAAAACAGTTTACATGAAGTCTAAGATGCCTGGAGCGGTGCTAAAATACTTTTCAAAATGAATGCGCGTGTGTGTACACGGGTGTGTAGACACGGGAGGAACAAACTGAGGTGTGCGCTGGGATTGAAACTGGGGGCTGAACTCGCGCGGGCCTGGGAGCGGCTCTCTCACCTTAGGCTAGGTCAGAAGCTGCCCATAATAAAAAGCTAAAAACATTATGTGCATTCCACGGGGTTATGAACTTTATGAGGGCTTTGAAGATAGAAAAGCTTTCCTCTTCCTCCGTTCTTCAAGGAGGAAACGGCCAACTCAGTGGGGAGAGAGGAGAGAAGGCCGGCAGCCACGCTTTCTGACTGTGGGTCTTTGCGGGACTCTACCTGAGGTGGTGAATATGGGCTGCAACTTGGTCTCTGGCCAGCAGGACAGCAGGAAGACCAGGAAGAGGGTCTCTGCTCCTCTATTTGCCACCATGTTCCCTCCACCAAAGGAGGAAGATCTTCCTTTTGGTCTCCAGGATACATGGAATGTCAGGGACCTGTGACATGAGAGGAAGTGAGCTGGGGTGATGTCAGGGCCTGTGACATCAGGACAGGAAGTGAGCTGGGTCAGCCTGTGGGTGGGTGTGGGGAGGACTGGAGCCCTCCTACTCCCTCCCATCACTGGTCCCGGATCTGCCTCAGCCCTGGGACCCAAAGACTGAAGGGGAGGATGGTGATGAGGACTCTGGGCACAGACAGGCATAGCCTGGCTCATCTGGACCCACCCACCCTGGGCCACATCTAGTGCCCCATCCCAGAGCAGCAATTGGTCCAACCTAGGCAGGGCAGGGTACTGGAGGACAGTCCTCTACACACAGCCCATGTGGGTCCGGAGCAGACCTGACTCTGGATGCACCACGCCAGCAGAGCCCCCAGGACACACGGTTCCTTGCTCTATTTCTGATACGGAACCCGAAAATGCATTTTTATTTAGGTTTTCTTGACAAGTGATGGTAGCCAATCTACCTCAAGGATAAGAAGACCACCTTAAACTTTTGGGGGTGTCCATAAAGACTTGCAGAGAGAACACTGCAGGTATCCTGGTGCAGGTGTTCTGAGTGGGCACAGCCCAGAGACCAGGCTCTCCTGTCCCGAGTGCTCGGTCACACGAGGGGCTGAAAGATATCTTGCCAATGCCAGAGCATACCACAGTGTGGGGCTCTGCCCCTGGCTGTCTGTGCACTAGTCCAGGAAGCCTGGTGACAGTGCCTGGCTCGGGGAGGGGACCCCACCAACCTAGCCCAACAGGACTCACCAGAGCCAAGCCCAGGAACTAATGTCTGTTTCCTTGTCATTGAGACACAGCATCTACCACCCACAGCTCAAAGAAGAGGTTTACCATGGCTCACCTTTTAGGCAGGAAGGTGGGGCAGAGGGCTGGGCAGGGGGAGCAGGGAGAGAAGGGAGGAGCAGGATGCAAATGGGCCTTCCAGGCCACGCCCCAGGGACCGCCCCTCCCATCAGGCCCCACCCCCTCCCACCAGGCCCCGCCTCCTCACCCTGATCCAGCCATGAGCCCTAGCACCCAGTCACCTTCCAAATCCCTTCCTGTGAGTGCAGGAGGCTCCAGGGGACTCTAGAGAGAAATCAGAACAGAGATCAAGGCCTGGTACAGAGCAGGGCTCAGTGGAGTCCGGCTGAAGTTTGCTCAAGGAGGGAAAGCAATGGCATTAGAGGATGGTGGGCAGGGAAGCCACAAGTGAGACAGAACCAGGTATTGTGCACACACACTCACACCCCAGCACAAACAAAGCCTCACTGGGAGGAGCTTTGCCGATGGCTGATGGCCAGTGAGCTCAGCAGAGTGGCCTCCGGGTCCCAGGGAAGTAACTGGGCAGTGATGCTCCTGTCCAGGTGCGCTCCGCAGCCCAGCTCATGGGAGCCAGCAGTGGCGCCCCACTGTGTGACCTAGGATGGGTGCTTTTTAAAACAGTTGATCAGCAGGTTTGCAGGACACAGCAGCCACACTCACCATGGGGTACCGGCCTGCAGCCTGGCCCTCCCTCCTACTCTTGGTTCCATTCTGTCTGCAAAAGATCTGCCTCCCTGTTTCCTGTTAACTGTCTGTTATTTTGCTGCTCTATTTAATTATACTCTAGGTTTTTCACATAAGAGAAACCATGACATACTTAAGCTTCCGATTTTCGAAGCCTAGTAGGAAGCTGAAGCTGGAGGGCTTAGACTTTTTCACAGTTAAAAGTCCTCATTTTGTGTAAACATTCTGCCTCTGCTATTGTCAGGGTCTGGGGTGGTTCACAAGGCAGAGTCACAGAGCACCCTCCCGCACAGGGTTGTGGCTTACGGCGCCGGGGGCTTATTTTGCTGTCCCGGCCTTCTCCCCACCTCTGGTCTCCTCAAAGCCTCCCAAGACCTGATGACTTCAACGTGGAATGCACTGTGGCGCACTGCTCCATAGGGCTGCTCCTCGGGGGTGGTCTCCGTGGCGGGAACAAGGCCAAGGGGTCCCTTTTGCAGCAGCTTCTTCAAGCAGTTCTGACTGGAAGAGACGCTCTCCAGCCCTGGGGAGAATGGAGCCAAAGAATTTCCACTCTGCTCTTTGCTGCCCATTAGCCAGAATTTTATGCGACAGTGCCTTGCGTTTATATTTTCACGCAGCACCAAAACCAGATGGGAACTTAGCAGAGCCCTCTGCCTGCGCCAGTTTATTCACCTGGCTGGGGAGCCTGGGGTCTCTGCCCCCGTCCTCAGTGCAGAGGTGGCTGTCCCAGGGATCTGCTTGCCACCACATCTTCTGAGACAGTGGAGTCCTGGGGAGAGGAAGAACCCGCATAGCTCTTTTTCCCAAGAATTTAGAAGAATGGGATAAGGGAAAAACAATCTTATTCCCAAGATCCTGAACTAATACTGTTCACATTTTAGAATATTTGTATTTAACTTTTAAATTTATGTTTTTCACAAAATAATATAATAATGTGTACTTGTTTTAGAGAGTACAAACCATGGAAATACAAAAAGACGAAAAATTTAAGTTGCCTTTCTTCCTGGCCTCAGCCATGGCCCGGGCTCTGGGTGGCTCCGGGCCCCAGGCCTGCCCTCTCGGTGCGGAGCCAGTCTCCCGGGTTTGTGTGCTCGGTGCCAGGCTTCCCACCACGTTCGCGGGGAGCAGGGAAGCGGACCCTGGCCGTGTTCTCACAGGTTTTCAGGGCTGTGCGGTTGAGAGCTCAGCTTGCTTGGAGCCCTTGACGACCTGCATGGGACCCTGAGCCTGCCAAGCCTGTGCTTCCTGGTCACTGCTTGAGGATGATGGCTCCTGGGGTGGTCGGCCATCATGTCCACCACAGCACTGCCCTGCACATAGCCCAGCTCAGTGCAGGCCCTGCTACCTTTACTCGTCCCAGCGGGCTCCCTGGGAGCTCCAGGTTGGGCAGCTTATGGCTGCTTTCATCGCCTCTGTTGTCCTCTGTTGCTTGGTGGGGAGACAGGAGGACTAGGGCATGCAGCTGGCCCCTGAGGCTGGCCCAGGTGCACAGCCCCAGCTCCTGCGCTTGTCATACCTGCCAACCCAGGGCTGGGGTGGGCAGAGGATGCGGCTGTACTGGGGACCGAGACATCTTGTTCTGTAGCCTGTTTTGTGGTTTGGTTTGGTGACATGTCCCTCTGCATGGGCTGCTGTGATGAGTGCCACATGCCTCAGATGCTGTCTGTCATGCTGCGAAGGCTGGAGGTGACAATAAGGTGCTGTGGTTCCATGCCCATCTCGGGCCTTGCCGAGGTGCAGACTGAGGCTGCTTGCTCTTCCTTGTGTGGTGGACAGAGGTCTGGAGTGGCTTCTCACAGGGACAGCGATCCATCCTGGGCCTCAGCCTCATGACCTCAAGTCCTCACTCCTGAGTTCATTCTGCTGGGGGTCATGGCATCGACACGACTTTGGGAGTGCATGGACTAGGAGGGAAGTGAGACTGGGAGTGAGATTGCTCAGGCACAGTTGGGTCCCTTTGGGCGAATCTCTGAAGGCCTGGGATTCCAGGCAAATGCAGTCACTGAACTTGAACTTGAGAACCTTCCAGCTTGGGTTGGCATCGAGCCCCAAGCACTGGGCCACTCTGGAAGCAGCTCTTTGGGCAGTGCTCGTGGCTCTGGGCCCAGGACCTGCTCTGTGCAGCTGGGACCCTGGTCCCACACCCCACCCTCACCCATGCCTCTGCCTATCTCCCGAGGGGCTTTTTGGCTTCTCTGTCCTGGTGGTGTAGTGCTCTATTTGCTGTCTCTGCAGCTCCTCTGTTTGCCGGGTGACCCCTTATGTCCGGTGGCAGGTTGAGTGAGTCACCTGAACACACTCTGGGGCCCTATGTGGTCCCTCAGGCCACACTGATGCCTGGCAGGCAGGCATCTTGGGTCAGATCCAGAGAACCAGGGAGCCGAGAGCACTTCACACTGCCCAGGCTGCCAAGCCCCTGAAACACACTCTCCACCCAAAAAATTTGGAAAGAAACTAGGATGCTTTAGCTCACTGGGAGGTGTTGGAAGAGCAGGGCGCGATGACCCTTAGACCAAGCATCCTCAGGACACCAGTGTCTGGGTCACAGATCCCTCAGAACCCGCTCATGGTGGTTTTCACTTATGATAATATTGTGCAGACCCATAATTTGGCAATGCACATATAACCAATTGTTTTAAAAACAGAAGTGACGCCGGCTATTATAATGTAAACTGTGTTCTAAATGAAAGAATTAAAGGAACATAATTGGGGAAGTATACAAACAGTGGTTAATATGCTGTTTCTTGCGAAGACACATTACAGCTTATAATCTTCCTTTATGGGTGTGTTGTTGGTGTGCAATCAGGCGTGTGGCTGTGTTCAGGTGTTGAACTGCTCTATTAGCGGGGAAACTGCTCTGTTATTTGCTGAGCTGTTTATGCTGCATCGTTGCTGGCGCTCTGGCTTCTTTCTCTCCGAGCTCCTTTCTCTGGTCTGTGCAATCTGTGTAATTGTCTTCCTTACTTTTGTCTTTAGAAAGCTTTAAATAGAGATCCTGGGACAATTAACTGTGTCACAATCACAAAGTTCTGGAGCTTTGCCGATTAGTTGTGGAGATGCAATGCTATGCATTAAAAGGCAGAGGGACCTAGGTCTAGCATGGGGTGACAGTGGGGCTGTGGCCAATGGCTCATCCCCCCGTGAGGGTCCCCAGGAGGAGCATCTGTGCAGACCAACCCTGCTGCTGACCAGTGCAGAGCCACTGCATGTCCTTGGGTACACTGACCTTGACTGTCACAACCACAACAGCTGTGTCCCAGAGGTCCCTCTGCTGCAGTAATGGCAAACCTTTTAGAGATCGAGCACTCAAACTGCAATCCCGAGCCCCTTATTTATTGCAAAGTGCCAACACTGCAGTTAAAAATGAACACTGAGATTTTAGTTTAGAAAGAGCAACTCACATACCTGGCTCATGTGTCAGTGAGAGGGTTCTGTGTACCTGCTGTGGGAAGCATGCCATAGATTTGCTCCTACTTCTCTCATGGGAATTTCAATGGCTGATGACAAAAAGAGGAACCCAAGGGCCATGCTGTATCCTCTGAGGAAGCAACAGGAAAGATTTTCCTGAGTAAGGAAACCACCTTAACATGTTTTCATTCCTGTCCATCCACCCACCTACCTACCCACCCACCTATCCACTCACCCACCCATCCATCTACCTATCCATCCACCCACCCACCCACCCACCTATCCATCCACCCATCTGCCCACCCACCCACCTATCCACTCACCCACCCATCCATCTACCTATCCATTTATCCATCTACCCACCTACCCACCTATCCACCCACCCACCTGCCTGCCCACCCACCTATCCATCCACCCATCTGCCCACCCACCCAGCTATCCATCCATCTACTCATCCACCCACCCAGTTATCCATCCATCCATCCATCCATCCATCCATCCATCCATCCATCCACCCATACACCCACCCACCTATCCATCCACCCACCTGCCCGCCCACCCATCCACCCACCCATCCACTCTTATTGTCCTTTTACTTTGTATGCTTTCTGAGAGGATCAGAGTTCCATGTTGCTGTGGCAGGAAATTAGGCAGGTCACACATTTCTTCTGGCAGTGTAACTAAACGTGTTGGCTTAGGCTGGCCAGTCCTTTGCCTGGCTGGGAGGCCAGCTGCGAAGGTAGGTTGGCAGTGGGGCTCCTGGCAGGTGGGCTCTCTGTGATAAGGTTTCCAGGCTCTCCTTGTATGAGTGTCTTGAGCTCAGACAAGGAGCCTCGTGGTGCTTTAACAAATCACTGGGCACAATCAGGTGTGCTTGGGTGTCGGGGTATGTTCTGGAGATGCAGGATGAGGTGGGTGTTGGGGTACATTCTGGAGATGCGGGATGAGGTGGGTGTGCTGCTGTGTGAACATCTGAGGGCCCTTACACAAACTTTGGCTCCTGCCCTTCTGGGCCACAGGGCCTCATGGGGCCACTGCCATCCGCACAGGGTCCATTGTTGCTGAAATGTTGAAATGTGTGAGGATGGCATTGCCTTCTGGTAGAGAAAGGCTGTTGCTGACAGAGGAGAGAAGTATCTGGAAAGCCAGGGGGAGGCGCTGGGGTTGGGCCTGTGGAAGTTCACTCAGACCGTGTGTGGCAGGCACACTGTGTGGCAGTGGGATTCTGCTTTCACAGAGCCTAAAGTCACTTTTGCTTTAAAAAGAACATCATCCATGGAGGGACAGCCGCGGTTCCACAGTCTGGGAGCGCGCCTGTGCTCAAGGCTGCTCCATGGCGCGAGGCCCTGGCCACCCCAGTCTGCGCAGGGCTGTCATCCTCTCCCAGTCCCAGGGGCTATGGTTAGGAGACCAAAGCTGAGCTCAGCTTGAGGCTGGGAGTCCTAAATATCCAGGTCACACCCCGGCCTGAGCAGCTACAGGAACTGGGCAGTGTGGGCTCTTCTTTCTCTTGGCTCTCCTTTTCTTTTCTTTTCTTTTCTTTTCTTTTCTTTTCTTTTCTTTTCTTTTCTTTTCTTTCTTTCTTTCTTTTTTTTTTTTTTTTTTTTTTTTTTTGTCTTTTTGAGACAGGGTCTTGCTATACAGTTCAGGCTGGCCTTGGGCTCACTTTGTAGCCCAGGATGGTCTTGAACTCCCAACAATCTCATGCCTCAGCCTTCTGAGTGCTGGGATTACAGGAGTGCACCACCACGCCCGGCTTTTCTCTTGACACTTGACCATCTCTCTGCAGGCAGAGCTGGTGGCAGCCTCTCAGAGGTCAGCTTCTGAGATTTCAGCTGTGGCAGTGAGGCTCAGGGCCTAGCACAGGCCATGGGGTGAGTCAGTGCCACAGAGGGGACTGTTGGCAAATGACCAGGAAGACCACCATGACAACACACAGCTAACAAGCACTCAGCATCCTCCTGGGCATTTTTGTCACCCATTTGGGAATATCACTTACTTTGTACTTGGCCCTGTGGTATAGGATTAGCTTCTCCCTAAAGGGAATTAGTCAGGATTTCAAAAGTTCAGATCAAAAGTGCTTGGAAGTGTGTATGGTGTGAGAGGCCACATGCGCGCATGCTCCGGAAGATGGAGCATGGTCACCTGACCCTGGCACAGTCCTGCAGACATGCACAGCCGCACAGCGCACGCAGATGCACAACCTACACGCAGTGTTCTCACCTTTTCTGTCCAATCCCAAGTTCTCCCTTCCCTTCCTTCCCGTCCTCTGGTCTCCCCACCCTGTCAGCTCTCGGTTTAGGTGAGACCCACGATTCTGGACTGCAAAGGGGATGTGGCACCCACTGGTTTCCTTGAGTTTGCCAATCTCCTTGGTGACATAGCCGCCTGCCACAGCCACCAGGCCCTTGCTACGCAGTGGAGAGAACTCCATTCCCACAGCAGCTGCAGCAGTCAAGCACCTATTGCTTCTGAATTTCACACAGGGAGCAGGCGCTTCCCGTCTGCGCGATGAGATGCAGCAGGCTGACCAGGGTGGGAACTCAGCAGGGACTCTGCAGTTCACACAGCCAACCATAGATGTCGACACAGCACGCAGCTCCTGAAAATGCAGAGGCAGGGAGTGGCCTTTCCATTGGCTGGGCTGGCTGAAGTTTCACCAATAGAGAGTTCTTGTGGGGGTGGGGGGTTCTCTTAAAACTAAATACTCATGGAAAGGATAACATGTTAATGATGAACCAGCCATGGATGTCAAAGGGTTAATTAATTTTGAAAATGGCTTTCCAGGGGGTAGAGGGTTGCCAAGTCTGAAGGCGTGGGTGGGGTGGGTGCCAGAGGGGACACGCAGGGCTGAGCAGGCCCTTGTGCTCCAGCTGGTGCGATCGCCGCGGTGCCCTGAGAACTCCCGGTGCAGGCAGTGCTGTGGGAGCTGGACCGGTGGCCTGAGGCCAGGGCCTGGGGACACCAGCACAGCATCTTTTTCAACTTGAAATCAAATATTTAAATAACTCCGGATTTTCCCATTAGGCATTTGGTGGCTCTGGGAGATGAACAGGCCAAACCCATGATTCCATCTTGGTCAAGCTGGCCGTTAACCTCTGCTCATGAAGCCCTGTCCATCAGATTCCTACTCTGGGGGCAGCTGCTTGAGACTTGGCTGGTCCAGGTTCAATGCAGACACATCTCACAAGCAGAGAAACCCTGGCTTTTAGGTGATTTCCTTTCTATCAATTCCCACGCGCTGATTTTAACTCCAAGTGCTGGACATGGCTGACCTGGTCATTCAGTGGACACTTTGTGGTCAGGAAACCATTAAGAAAATGGGGTGGGGAGAGGATCACATTATACCGTTGCCCAGAGCTTGGCAGGGCTGGGCTGGTGCTGTGGGTTACGGATCAGAACCCCAGTGTCCGGATGCAGGTGGAGCTGCCATGTCCTGTGCCTTGTGCATAGGGGTGGAGGCCGCTGAAGCCTGCCCAAGGCCGGCCATTCCTTGGGGTGAAGTTGGGAGGCGCCAGGGCTTCACCCCTTTGCTTGGTCCTGATCCAGTGCATCTTTATTTGGAACAACTCAGGGCAGCGGCAAACCCAGGTTTTGTTCGTACGAACTCTCCCATCTCCTCACGTGCGTTTCCTCACTTAGCCTCCACGCAGGGCGGCTGCTCGGGCCACGCTCCAGGGCTTTGCAAACACCAGTTCTCCCCTTCTGGGGGCGGGGAGACCTTGCCGCACTGACCACTGGTGTAGGACCTCTGGTAATGAAAGCCGAGGTGTCTGAGGGGAAGTTTTCCTGATGTGAAAGTGTGTGAAGTTCCCTTCACATGGAAGAGAGTAACATCTTACCAGGGCTGGGCTCTGCCTGCAGAAGTCACACGAAGACCTGCCTTTTGGGGACCCCAGTGTCCCTGGGCTCTGGGGAAGCTCAGGGTCTGGCTGGCTAGCACCTGCCCCATCATGAGCAGGATGGTGATAGGGAGGGGACAGCAGTGTGGAGCCCCTGGGCCAGGGGACCCAGCGGCACTCAGAGCAGCAGAAACAGGCAGGGAGCTGCCCCGTGGTCCAGTCTGTGTCCCTCCAGGTTTGCCCTCAAAGTGGGCGGGGAGGTGAGGGTTGGGTTAGATGGGTCATGAGAGAGGCGTCCCCAGCAGTGGCACGAGTGCCCTGTGGAATAGGGACCCTGAGAGAGGACCTCCCCTTCCACCACGGAAGGACAGGGTAGGGCGCTGCATCTGAACCACCTGGCACCATGCTTGACCTCGAGTGTCCAGGCCTGTGGGGCTTGGTGACAGGGTCCTGGGCAAGAAGGGGAAGAGAGGAGTGTGGCCACCTGGGCCTGGCTGCTGGCTCTGCCCCTCAGTGTCCACCTGAAGGTCCCAGTGATGCCCTCTGCTTGGGCCACCTCTGTTCTAACAAGGTGATGAAGACTCCTGGGTGGGGGACCCTGAGGGAGACGTGTGAGGAAGGGCAGTGAAGGATGAGGGTGGCACTCACCGGAGGATGCATTTGCAGAGGGGGTGTCCTCAGGGAGCTACATGGGGGCTCTGTCATGGCACAGACAGGACACCAAAGGTGGGGCTGGGGTCTGGCTTGCTGTCTTCATGGGACCAGAGACTGAGGCCCTGTGACTGAGGCTTGGAGCCACGAATTTCTGGGCTTCCTCCTGCCAGCTCCCCTGGCTCCTAGGCCTGGTGCCAGCCCATCCAGCTGCTGCTTTACCAAGTTTTTGGTCACTCCTGATGTCTGGTCCCCATCCTAGAGTCCCAGGGCCCTGCTCCTCATGGCCCCATGCTCGGTGCCTCCTGGAAGCCTTCTCTGGGCCAACCTCATCGTGGCCAGGTATTGGCACCGCAGCCCTGTCCAGCACCCACCAAGGCACGAGGGGTCTGTGGCCGTGGACAGAAAGCTCAGCTTCAGTGCCCAGTACTGTCACCTCCTGGCACAGGCCCCACCTTGATGTGTTGGGTGCTTTCTGACCTCTGCCTCCCATTCGGGTCTAACCGGAAGCGTCTCTCCTGCCCCTCACCTTTACTACTTGTTCCCTGTTTGGCATCTGAAGCTCTGTCAGGTTTCCTTCTTCTGAAAACAGACTCCACCTCATCGCATCTTTGTGCCCGAGAGTCTGACTGCTGGGTGACATCCTCCTGTTCCCCGTCCTCCAGAGGAATCCAGCGAGGTGTCCAGGGGAAGCTCCCCTCCCCCCCGGGTTTCTGAAATGACTTTTTCCCTTTTGCTGAAAACAGTTCAAGTCTGGGATTGGCATCCACACTATGTCTCCTCTCACAAAGCAAGCTGTCCCGTGCCCGATGCCTAGGCTGGCTCTGCTCCCGAGTCCGGGGTCCTCGTGCAGAACCAAAGTCCAGCCAGGCTCAGGCCCCGGGGCTGCAGGACCCTCTGTCAGGCCAGGGTTGTTGTCTGTTTAACAGCAGTTTGCGTGCCAGGTGATAGGCTGGAGAGCTGCTTGAGCTACCAGGAAGTTTAGTAGAGTCAGACACCTTTTGAAACTCATCCAATTTGGCTCTTAACACATTCTGATGGGAGACAGTTGTCCCTGGGCCCTGCGAAAGCTAGGACTTGTGGTGCTGGTGGCCTGGTGACCCATTTCCCTTTCCAGCCAAAACAGCTTGTTTGGCCCTTGTGGATTTTGGTGCTCACTGTGCCCCTTGGACCAATCACAGCCGAGCACTGAGCACCACTGCACAGACACTGTGATGACACCAGTGTCACCCTTGCTGATATGCAGAAGGGTCCTGGAGTCTCCAGCTTTGCCGTGGGCACAGACACACCTCAGCCTCGCACCATGAGTGGCTCTTCCCCTCTCTAGAGTGGGACTCAGCTGCCCTGATTTGTAGTCAGGTCAGCAGCAGCTTTGCTGACCAACTTCCCACCCCCAGAATGCTTCTCAGCACTCCCCAGATTTGCTAAACTGCCCAGCACTTTAGAGACGTGTTGACCCTCCAGCAGCTGTGGGGATGCGAGGGGAGCTGGAGAGGACCGCGGGCTTGCTGGCCACTGGGGAGCAGTCTTAGGGGCTGCCTCACTGCTCATGGGGAGGAGTGGAGAATCTGCATGGGGATGCAGTCACCTGCTCACTGCTCGGCCGACAGCACATGTCCAGGATGGAGACTAGCTCCAGCAAGGGCTTTACATCT
>PVLA01016469.1:0-20605 GCA_004027455.1 Hydrochoerus hydrochaeris
GGCTGGTGGCATAACATATGTGTCCTAGTTGCCCGTCTCTGGCTGCCTGTCCAGTGTCTCAGGGCAGTTGTCTCACAGGAATTTTGTAAATCCTCCTCCATGAGCTCTTTCACCCAAAGCTCCCACATAAACTCTTTCACAGTATTCACAGAAGGCAAAACCCCACAACCAGTCCTCACAAAGGGGTTATCTAGAGGGCCTCCAGCAACCCCCCTGGAGTCTCCACCTTTGACTCCATATTGAGCATTACATAAAAACATACACATGTGAACTACACAAATTACAATTATCAGTGCAAAACATTCCAAGATCCTTGCGCCCAATTCCCACATGCGGTGTCCTTTTCCTGGAGAAGCGATTGTCACAAGGCGTGGATGGACTAGGACGCGGCATGGACAGAAAAGGGCACTGCAAAGAACTTCAAGAGTAATAAAACCAAAATGTTTAATTGCTATTGTAAAAAAGAGACGAAAAGAAACTGCTCTAAGGGATATAACTTTATGTATGTTTGAGTGTGTAAAATAGATGAGCATATTGCTGAATCTTTGTTGAATCTTTGAGCAGAACTGTTTATAGTCTGACTGTTTGAATATTTACTATTTACCCTTTAACTTTGTAACTTGAACAACTGCATCCAGGATGATAGTACATAATTTATAAATTACTGATTTCTTAGTGGGGCCTTTTCTTATTCTCCTTTTTCTTTCTTTCTTTTAGAATTCCATATTGTTGCTACACTTTTTTCTGGTTTTTTTTTTCTTTTCTTTAAATAAAATTTTAAAAATTTATAATTGCTATTGTAAAAAAAGAGGAAATAGGAAGCACTATAAAAGATATAGCTGCATGTATGTTTAGGTGTGTAGGATTGATGACCATATTTCTAGGTTCTTGTTGGATTGTTGAACAGATCTGTTTGCACTCTCACTGGTTGAGTGTCCACTTTGTGTGCTTTAATTTTGTAACTTGAATAACTATTTCTAAAAGAACAATATGTAATGTATCAACTAGTGATTTCTTACTGTTTATCTTCTTTACTTGAAATTATGTAATATTTCTACCTTTTTCCTGTTTTTTTTCTCTTTAAATAAAAAAATGTATAATTGATATTGTAAAAAAGGGAAAATAGGAAGTGCTATAAAAGATATAACTACATGTATATTTATGTGTGCAGGATTGTTACCCATATTTCTTAGTTCTTGTTTGATTGTTGAACGGATCTGTTTGTGGTCTCACTGCTTGAGTGTCCATTTTGTATGCTTTAATTTTGTAACTTGAACAACTATTTCTAAAAGAGCCATATGTAATTTATCAACTAGTGATTTCTTATTGTTTATGGTTTTTTTTGAAATTCTGTAATATTTCTCTCCTTTTTCTGTTCTATCCCTTTAAATAAAATAATTTTTTAAAAAAAGTGCAATGAATCCCGAGATCACTAGGAGTTAGAAAAGGGAAGGAGGAAGACTTGAAAATATATCAGCTGCCTAGAGGTCTGAAGGGAATGGGGTCCTGTGTCGCAGGTGCAGCCAGGTACTATGTGCAACATGCCAGAGTTGTGTGATGTTTTGGTGATGGGGGGTCACCACTCTGATCTTTCCTCTTTTTAGAATTTTCCCCTTTCAACCCCAAATACCACATTTTATTCCAACCATTCTACACCAAACTTCCCAGTTTCTATTCAAAAGTCAGAAAATCTGTCGGGTCCTGACCTAGATCCCCAATCTCCCCAACCAGTGTACGGCAGAGGTTTAAATAAAATGAGACAAGTGATACGACTTTAGGGCTCTTTTAGCTGAGCTTGAGACTCCAAGGGCTAAGACAAAGACTTCTCTGGACCGTCTACTTTATTAGGTCCAACGACAAAGGGCAGAGAAACTGAGGAAAGCACAGGCAATGAGCAGGACCTTGGGAGTCACTTCAAGGATGTCTCCAACTAATGAATCATGTCAGTTCAGGAGAACTGTCTTATCATGAAGACATGGTAAAAGTGAGAGAGTAGGAGTAATTCTTGCAGCTGCAGTCTCTATCTACTTAATTGATGTTTGAGCCAAGTGTTCACAGCAGTGGCTTTATCTTGCCCTTTGAGGTATCTCTGGCATCACAGTCCACTACAGGCCTCAACCAGGACCAGTGATTCATAGAGGTTCACTTACTATGAATCGGTTCCATCACCAGGCAAGAGGCCAAGGCCTAGAACAGACTCACAGATAAACATAGAAAGCCAATTAGTAAAATTTAAATCCTGCTCAGAGCCACTTCGTAGGGGTCTCCAACAAAAAAATTCATGAAGACCACAAATTACTTTTGTCATTTTCACCTTGCCATTTTCTAGATGTGTCATCTAATTGAAACCTTTTTACTTAAAAAAAATTAACATCTGCCAACAGGTGCAAAGTTTAAAAAAAAAAGAAAAACTTAAATTTTAACCTTCTGCTAAAAACTTAAAGGAGGCTCAATGTCAGAGGACAAGTCTGATGGAGAAAAAGCACCATAGACATCCCAGGTATGTTATCATCTCAGTTTCCTGTGCTGTTTTATGATTTCAATGGAAAACCGAAGTGTCCTGAAAACATAGTACTGGTAGGATACTGAATAAAATCACAGTGGATTATAGTTTATATCTATTGATTCTCTAGATTTTTCATCCATTTTCTATCCATCACTGTATTTCTCTTTTTGCATGGACCTGAGTATATATTTTGGCATCGTATACTGACATGGTAAATATAGATCAGATCAGTCAGCTTAGTTAACCTTAACTTGATTCAAAGATTAGCCTGTATCTCCCTCACCTGGTTGAAGAGGGTTCTTTCTATCTTTTCAACTTGATTCCATAGTTAGAAAAAAAACAAGGTACCCCCTGGAAGTGGGCACCCTGCTCCACCAACCACAATCCACAGAGAATGCAATAGAATCTGCTAGTAAAATGAAAAGTCCAAAGGAAAAAGATGAAAGACCTGCCAATGTCTGCCTTTGTTTACCACTGTAGCCTCAGAACCTAGTGTGGTATCTGCCATACAGAAGGCAATCAAACAACAGAGGCTGAGTGGATGGATGGATGGATGGATGGATGGATGGATGGCTGGATGGATGGATGGATGCACCCTTTCAAGGACAGGAACATTTTCAAGTAATTCAATTACATATCTAGCACTGATTCTGACATGACACTGATAATATTTAATAACTGGCTTAATGCAAAAATCCCTGTGAATAACTGAGCTAATGAGTGATCTCCACTAACAAAGATGCTCACAAGGAATGAGCAGTGTAGTAGTTACTGCTTATCCAGTTCCACTGTCCCTGAACTCAGTTTCCCGAGTTCAGATGCAGACTGACCGCAACTGTTCAGGGAAAAACAACCAAAATTAACAATCCATGTTTGAAATGACTTATGATTATATATATTTTAAATAATCTGTTTTGTTGCATTATTGTTGCTAACCTCATGCTTGGTTTCACTTATGATTTAAATTATCGTAGGAATGTATGTATAGGAAGAATAGTTTTAGGCTTTGGCCCTACTCATAGGTTTTGAACTCTTAGAAACATAAGTCCCACAGATCGGAGGGGATACTATACCCTATATGTTTTATAGTTGCTTTCTCTAACTGATGGTCAAAATTTCAATCTAGCTACTTACTTTCTCATCCTAATATCTCCAAAGAAATGAATTCTCTTCTGGCCTGGTAGAGGGAACACTGTGGAAGCCCAGGTTTTAAATTAATAAATGGGGCTGCACTTTTCCATGGATGTTTGTAATGAGGGCACAGCGGGCATGAATCTTCATTTGTCACTGTTGTTCAAGGTGCAAATGTCATCAAATGTCAGGTGGGCCCCTGACTTTTCTTTGCAGAGCCTGTGGAGAAACGGATATATTTTCAGGCAACTCTCTAATGTTCAATTGTCAGACTAATGAACAAAACACATATTTTAACTAAGAAAAAATGATAGATCGGTTGCCCTTCTTCCATGCTAGGAACATGATCCATCAGTCTCACATTTCTGCCTGAGTTCAGGGAGATCATTCCTATTCTTACCTTCGTAGCCTAAGTATCGATTCAGGAGCTTCTCGCTGAAATCATTTCTTACAGAAATCGTTACTCAACTGTGGTGCCCTTTCTGGTTGCTTGTCAGTTCCTCGTACTTTAACTCCCAGTTTACAAAAAAGCCTGCCTAGAAACGACACCTCCTATGAAAGCATTGACATTTAAGGTCTTTTAAAAATGCCTCCAAATTTTTTTTCTTTGAAATTTGGGTGGACCTTAGTTGCACTTTTGATCTATCCACAGTAAACTAAAGTGCAAGAGGTTTGCTCTTCCTAGACACTTGAGCACTTCAGATGTTATAACACCCTCGTATAATGCCATATTTTCCCATAACTCCATACCTTGGCATAGGATAATCAGTCTAGCAGGGAAGCTCTTCCTTTCTTTGTCTGCATGGTAGACTAAATATGTTTGATTTATGTTCACTCTATGTGAAATCTTCTTGATCTAAAAAGTGTTAGTCCCTTCATTCTGACACACAGTGTGTTTTATACCTATATCTATATTGGCACTTAGCTTAAAAGTTATTTACAACTTTCTTTTGCTAGAAAATGGCATTCATGAGGCAAAAATGTTCATTTATCTTTTTGAATCTGATAATTTTAGGGCTCAATAACATGTTTATTGAATAATAGGCTGGATGGTGAATAGATAAATAGACAGATAGATATGATGAACAGATGGGAGGGACCTGCATATACTGGAGACAATTATTCTTCAACATCTAACAGTAGCAAGAGGAGGAACAATCCATTCACTTGCCTTAGGCCAAAAGGTGCAGAGATAGGTAACACTTTTCTAATTCTTAGGAGATTACAACTTGCTAATAAATGATACAGTGAAGAGCTCGCCGCTCAGCTTTTTAGAGATGCTTCCTACACATAAAAATACTGAAAACCTTCCGAGTGGTTATATCTGGTTGAAAAATACAGCAGCAAGTTTCTTAGCAATAACAAAGACAGTAGGTAAGGTAAGGAGGGGACAGAATTGGCTACTTTTCTCCTACTCTGTCTTATTTGGGATGACTTAAATTGCCATCTATCTTAACTCAAAGGGAATTTGGGACTTTCCCAAAAATCAGGCCTGGGTCTTTGCCTGACAAACTGGGAGTATTATTTAAATGTGTGGGATGGTCCTTCATCAACTTCTTCCAATTTTAAAAAATCCTAAACTATAAAATGAAACTTTGTGTGATTTTAAGATTGTGCTGTATTTCTCAAAACTAGAAGAAAAGTGATTTGTTGTTTTTCTCTAACTTCTTAAAATCCTGTCCTTCTGTTGGACTATTAAAAATTCTGACTATGCTGTGTCAAGGAGAGGTCATTGTCTAATCATGGGTATTTGTGTTCTACATGCCTCATTTATCTATATTTTTTCCCATATTTGGAAAGTTTATCTATATTTTTTCCCATATTTGGAAACTTCTCTGCTGTTTTTCCTATAAACCAGTATTTATGCCTTTTATTCTGTTTTCTGATTCTTCACTAATTCTATTTAATCTTGGATTAGAGTGTTTGTATCATCTACAAGTGGTTGGATAATTTTTCATGTATTCTTACTGTTTTTAAGATGTCTCTGACTATAAGGTCACCTGCATTGGCTCTGTTCTCTACTTTTGACACTGTGTCCTCACATTTATCATTCTGTTGCTGTTACCTTCTCTTCTCTCTCTTTCTCTCTCTCTCTCTTTCTTTCTTTCTTTCTCTCTCTCTCTCTCTCTCTCTCTCTCTCTCTATCAGGAATTGAACTTAGGATCTTGTGCTCACCAGGCAGGCACTGTGCTGCTGAGCTGTATTCCTGGCCCCTTGTTGCCATTACTTTCAAGAGAATTTTTAATCTCCTGGATTTCTGTTGAGTATCTTTCCATGGAGTCTAATTTTTTGCTAACTCTGTTCATTCATGTCTTGTGTCATTGTGTTCAGTGTTTTGTTTTGCTTTTCATTAGTGTCTTCTGTATGCTCACTGATTATTTGGTTTTTTTAAGTCCATTGTCTGTCTAGTTACATCTTCTCTGAGCTTTCCTAGCACTTTATTGATCATTTTTTGTTTCCTCTTTAATCATTTCAAACAAGTCAGTCATGTGAGTTTTGATTTCTCTATATATCAGCTTTGAGGGAGTTGAGACTTTGGAGAGACATTTTGTTGCTGTATCATCACATTGTTTCGTGTGCGTGCATGTGTGAGCATGTGTGTGTGTGTGTGTGTGTGTGTGTTCACTGATATGTTGGGTTTTGCTTACTTCTTTGTGTGTCTCAGAATTCCACTGAAAGTTTAGCATTGTGAACAAGACACTAGAAACTATGACAAATAGCATGGCTGCCTGGAAATGGGTATACCGCTCTTCAGCCAGACTTTCAGTGTGAAGGGAAGAGTTACATTAGCATTGTGACTCGTTCAGCCAGATCTCGAGTTTTCTGGTATCAGAACTTATGCTCCCCAACAGAGCTCACCTTATGTTTGGGAGAAGGGCTGGTTTGCAGGAGAGCTTTGAGAGAAAGTTCTGCTCTGTCCACCATAAGTCTTTTCCTATGCCCTGAAGTTCATAGAGGCTTTCTTTGCAATTTTTTTTCAGCAGGTGACTGTAGTACTATTTTTAGGTGCCGACAGTCTGATGATGGAGGACAAAATCAAGGTTTTCTGTTGCCCTTGTACAGCTGCATGTCACTTTATCTTGGGTTTTTCTCAGTGATCTTTTATCTGTGGGGTGATCATCTCCTGTGATCTGTCTATGAAGGTTTCCTGTGATGTAGACAGTGTTTTCCTTTTCCCAGCCACAGTGGCTGGTAAGCTATGAACAGTGTGTGTCAATAGCCACTGCCTTCTCTCCCTGATACCATAAGCTTTTTTTCCACAGGGACAGCATTCAGGAGGACTTTCTGAATATTCCTAGAAAGTGACTTCTCCCCTTCTCTTGAATCTGGTCCCACTGCCCCTCATCTTGCTTGAGGCATGCCCATTAAAGAGCTGTAGTGAACAGCCTGCATGGAGTGAAAATTCACCTTGTAGTTTTAGTTTCCAGAAGTTCTACATTTTCCGACTTGCCTACATTCCACATTTAGAAATGTTTCTTTAGAAGTTTTAGCTGAACTCTTCCTACACATGTGCATAAAGCCCCAACTCCCATCTGGGATCATTCAGGTATGTGACTTAAATCTTCTTCCTTAAAAATCACCCTTTTCTTTCTTCACCTTCAGGTCATCTGGTAGACCTCTGGCCACTGTTGGATTCAAAACAATTATAATTTTTTAGCTCATCTTGTTTTTTCTATTAGACTATAAGCAATGCTTTGTCCATTTTGTATTTTCTTTTCTCCCCATTTTTAAAATTTTCTAAGCAGAAGCCAGAAATCCCCAGTACATTTTTCAATAAATCTGTAGCAACTGTTTAATGTCCATTCCTGTCCACTTGGAATTACTGAGTTTACTATAAGCACTCTATGTATCAGACTGTCTGGAATAAAACTGGGCAGCAATAAAAAAAAACTGAATTGTATTTCTGCTCTTCAACAAAATCTGTGTATCCTCAAAAAGTCACTTAACCTCTTACCTGCAAATTAAAGACATCACAACACACTGATCACTAAACTCCTTTCTCTGGTTTTGGCTGTTTCATTTTTTTTAACCAAATCATATTTTTAGAGTATATAAGGTGTGTGTCTGTCCTTTATTGAATGTACAGTTGAAATTAAAACCCAGAAAGATAAAATTTCCTTCTAAGAGAGCTACTTTCTGGTAGCAAGTTAGATTTTAATTAGTTGTTAAAATGCTAAGTATGACTTTAAGAAATATGGATAATGACCCCCCAAAGAGAACCTGTGCTTTACTACATTAATTTCAACAATTTATCAAATTATGTGAAAGTTTAGGTCTAGAGGCTGAGACTCCACAAATCGGAAAGTGAATTTTTTCTCTAAATAATAGCCACAGAATTGTTTTTCAGATTTTCAAGTGGAAGTAAAGTTCATATTTCATATGAAAGATCAAATTGAAGAGGAAAATATTCCATTAAATATACACTATTATGTGTTCACACTATTATTCATTTTATGCCAAAAGGAGTATCCAAACACCACATTTAGATGTGCAGTTTATCTTTATAATATTTTATTTTAAGCCTTGATTTAAAGCATGAGAAATCAATTTCATAGTAGAAAAGCAATGCATTTTGTTCATATCACAAGATTTTTACTTCAGTTTTTCTTCCCACTGGTTGTCTTTAGAAGAAGGATTGATTAAAAAAAATACTTATTCTTTCTTATTCTTTAAACTTAATTGATACATGTTAACTTAGAATCTGTATAAATGTCAACTATTACCTGTTGGCAATATTTTCTTTATGAGAGTAAAATAAAGGCTTTATACTGACCATACCACTGACCTATCATATTGAAACTTTCCTGACTCTTATGAAAAAGCAGGACTTCTGATCAACCTGTATGGAGGTTTTGAGCGAAATGTGAGAGAGAGATTTGAAGCTGCCAAAAGCAGCCTTGGATTCCAGCTGACCTTTCAGTAGGTTGCACCAAAACCCTGCTTCTCTCCTGCACAACAATATATCAAGGCCAAGGAATTTCTGATATCATTTGGTCCTTTGGATTAATTCATTGCAATGAAATTTATTGAGTGCACACTGCACAAGATATAATGTAGGATGCTATAATGATGCAATTACAAATACAAATACTATACTAGTTTTTTGTTTTCATGTGCTTTCAATTTTAAAGAAAACAAAAGCCAGTGGCCAACATTACAGAGATGAGAGTCAAGCCCAAAAATCAAAGAAGTTCTATAGTTTCAAATATATGCCATACATATTTATAGTGTTTTACGGCAATGATTCTGAAACCTCAGTTATTGTGAGAATGACCTGAGAATATTTTCTTTGACCTATTTTTCCTGATAAAATGACCATAATTGCATGGAGAGAAAAAAGGAAGGTGAATTGCTCACTACTGAGTAACACACATGTTTCATTTCCATTCTTATTGGTGTGTAGCAGAGTTCTCCAGATGCTGCATGTGTGAAAATTAAATGAAGAAGTAGATATGAGACTCCAGCTGTTTTTTAATGAAGACAGATACTAAAGAGATTTGCATATTTTGAACAATTACTGTTCTTTTCATCATTTTTGTTGTTGTGTAGAAAATAAGTATTTTAATGAAAATTGTCATTTGTGTTTATATATGATAGATTTATAATTTTAAAATGACTTAATGAAAATTGCAAATATTTCTGTTTTAGTTTATAGCATGGTAGTAAAAGAAGCTATAGCAAACATAAACAAAAACAATTTAAAGTATTTAATTTTTTCAGCTTTAAAGGCTTTAAATCACTGAGTTCTTTTTTTTGTTATTGTTTTACCTAATAGTCCCAGAAAATTAATAAAATGTCAAAAAATTCATTAGTGACTATATTCTCTGGGCATGTTTTTAATGAAGCTACTAAAATTATTTGCCTTGGGAATTTACTAAACTCATCTACATTGATAGAAGCTAATAACAAAACCAAAGAGAACAGATACAATAGATACGTGCAGTGATTGAAAGAATTTTTTAATACAAAGATCCAATAGCTTTAGGTGATGACAGAATGAAGGAAGCAGTGTTGGGACATACAAGTGATGGCGAATGTTTTCTTTCCTTCCAAAGCTTCTTTATTTGATTCACATTTTTATCCAAGAAGAAATAAGACAAAGCACAAAGATCCCAAACCGGATTCACATTGAGTAAAACTCTCAGTAAATCTGAATGACTACTATTCCAGCATTGATTTGGGGTGAGAGAAAGATAAACATTTAAAAAATGAGCAGAGGCCCGAAAGAGCAAAGCTCTCACCCCGTTGTCTGACGTGTGATTAGGAGCAAAGCTGAATGTGATCTAAGTGCTGCTCCCCACCAGCAGTACCAGCACCACCACCACATTAGAATCAATATCCTAAGAAATAATCAGATTTGAAGAAATGCCAGTGACATCTCACTATAGTGCCATGTAGAATCACAAAGTGACACAAAGAGCATCATCGTGCCAAAAGCAAAAATGAAACGCATAGTCTTATTTGTTCAATCATGTAGCTCAGTGGTAACCTCCTCAGAGACAAAGGTAGCAAGAGGTTGACTTCATCGTGTACCCCCAGTTTGGCTCTGCCAGATCCTCTGACCATGTTTGACCAATAAGAATGGTCCTGGTGAGTGGAATATGACTTGGCCTTAAAGATTTTGTTGCTATTAATATTTCTGATCTTTGTTGCCTACATTCATAGCTAATGCTTTAGCTCATTGTTTTAGGAAATTCCTTCATATCTGTCAAAGGCCTTGGGAACCTATGGACTCTAGGTAAGAACTGCTTTAGACACAGTGATTGTCTAAGTATATGGGCCCCAGAAGAGCTGCATCACCGTCTCCAGGAAACTAACTAGAATGACAGATTTTAAGGTCATTTGGTCTCCACCCCATAAGTGAGCAACTGGAGATGAACCCTTTACTATAGTCTATGTTTCAAAAAATGCTGGTTCACACAATGGAACAACCACTGCCTCCCTGCTTCTTTCTGCACAGTTGCAGGCAAGCTGAGCCCTGCATGAATAAAAAAGCAGCAAAGAATTCACCGTGCAGAACTTGAGCCCAGTGGAGTAATTCCAGAGTGTGCACCAGATTCCTCCACAGGAGATTGATGTACATACTGGAAGTCTAGAAAAATAGGATACCCTGAGAGGAGCATATACTTTTTGGTTTTGTTAAATTACCACTCAGTCAGGCTGGTAACTTTCTTGAAATATGCTGAGTATAGTAATGAAGGTGTGGATTGAATTTGAATAAGTGAATGGATGAATAATATTATAATCTGCATGGATTCAGATGGAAGAAGAGAAACCCTTGAGCAGTATATTTTCTATTCCAGATATATCAAGTCCTTTCATTTTTAAATGAAACAAAATGAGGCAGATGTTACAGAATTTTCCCAAAGTCATAAGCAAATTTCAGAACCTGAACTAGGGAGTCACAAGAGCTGACCCAGAATCTACTATGTCCTCATATAGGTCACAGGCCAGAAACTTCACAGCCTGTGACCTCAGAGTCTTCTCCTAAAGGCAGAGTATGTTTCTTCAATGTTTTATAAACAGGATAAATAATTCCCTTAGTGTTAGTGTAACTTTGTATTCAGTGTTCAAAACAGTGCAAGCTCTAAATAGAAAAGACAAGATCTATTCATTTTCCAGAAAGACAGCAGGAGACGTGATTGAAACAAATATACTGTAACCAAAGGTAATTATATTCCCAAACACTTTAAAAGAATATAGAGGAAGGAAGATTTTTTTTGGAGAATGGACACCAAAAAATCAATGGAAAGAAAAGGCATTTGAACCGAGGGCTTCTGATGGTGAATACTAATGAAGAATGAAAGATTTTTTTTTAAAGAAAGAAAGAAGCAAAGGAAGAAAATAAAGGCACATACTTCAGAGAAGATGCCAGAGAACATTCAATGTTTAAGAACTTCTGAACAAATTCTCATTCAGTTGTGAAGAACTGTAGGTTGCATGACCTGATTACAGATATTTTGCCTTATTTTTGTATTTATGCTCCAATAAACTTTCAAGTCTATATTATGTAAACTTATTTCTTGTAGCATTTGTCCAAATTTTTCTAACAATATCAACTGATTCTTAGCATAAGATTTGAAAAAGGAAAGGAATTCCCTAAGAATAATGATCATTTGTTCTAGTAAAGTAGCATTTTATTATATACTTATGTAAAAAAAATTTAAACTGTTCATGAAGACTTTTTTTTTACAAAATAAGATTAAATAAAAAAGAATATTGCACAAAAGTAAAGAGATTTGACAAAAACTAATTCTCAAATATTTAACCACTCTTTAGCATGCCGTACAAAAATAAAAACAGAGAAAAACCATAAATGAAGAGAGGTCAAGGGTAATAGGCAGGAAATAAGTAGATGAAAATAAGACAATACTAATGAACGTGCCTTTTTATGTGGTCCTATTATTTTCCTCATGGGAAAAACTTTTGAATAAACTTCTGAGTTTTACATAAAAGAAAGAACTAAATAGCTTGGCCTGATTGCTAGAGAGAACTGTGTAGTCATGACCAATTTTCAAAAATGGGAATGTCTAAATTAATGACTCATTTTCTGGAAAATATATCATGCTCAAAATCATCTATTATGGGTGGATTAAAACTGCCACAAACCCCCATGAGTCAACAAATAAGTAGTGTATCCGGCAAAATTAAGACAATTCATGAATTACTTTGAAGAGAATAAAAAGTACAAATCATAAGCTATGGAGTATAGAAGAAAGTTTAGGGTAGCAATACAGTGTATAATTATTCTTCATGATTTCTTTTTTTCACTTTGTTCTTTACTGACAACATATTCCTAAACTCTATTATGATATTTTCCTTTATTTGTACAAGCAAATTATTCTTGAAATTAATGACTCAAAGTTACCAGCCCACAGTTTGTTAGTTTTCCATGAAATTTTGTTCTGTTCTGTTCTGTTCTGTTCTGTTGAGATGGGCTCTTACAATTGCTCAGGCTGGCCCAAGTTTCTGTGCTTAATTATCCCTTGCTTAGTTACCTGAAGTAGCACATACGATAGGTGTGCATCCTGGGCATATTTAATTGGTCTATGCTCAGGATTAGTCTCAGAGGACTGCACTGAAGGCGCCTACTGATGAGTCCTCAGCTGAATCTGTCACCAAGGTAAGGTATCAAGCTCCACCAGAGTGTTACCAAAATCCATCTTTTTATTAATTAGTTTTCTTGTTGCTTTGCTTTTTTTTTTTTTAACCTAACATGGAACTCATGACCTCACACTTGCTTAGCAAGTACTTCCACCACTGAGCTAAATTCCCATAGAAAATATTTTCATTTTTCTGGTGCTGAGTTTTTTGTTTGTTTTGTTTTGTTTTTCACTTTTGAGATCAGGAATCAAATTCAGGGCTTTGTGCTTGCCAGGCAGGCACTGTGCCGCTGAGCTACATCCCTGGTCATCTTTTCAAAGTTACAGTACTGATGCCCCAATTGTTTTGGGAGGTATCATCTTCTAGAAGCTATACTTAGAATCAGAAGGAGCCACATGGAAATCCTGAGGGTCATTTTAAAATTCAGCCTACCAGACAGCCTTGTGGATTGGCTCTGAAGTCAGAAAAGCCAGATTTTGACAACAAAATATTAGTTGACTTAGTTGTGAATGAGCAAGTGAACAATGAATAAGGGAATGAACTTAACTTTTCAAAACCTGTTGTGTCATGAAGAGAAAAGGAAAATAACCTCAAATGAAGGATGCTATGAGAATGAAATTAAATTATACATAAAAACTCTTTGGCATGTAGATGGCACTCAATAAATTAGAGTCTATTAGTGATATTTCTTAGAGTGATAATATGTGGGTTTGTTACCCTAGTCACGACTTCCAATGCTCTCATTTGATGAACTCATCCATACTGCCCAGTCCCAGCAATGACCCCGATCTCCCCACAGTTCTTCCTCTGGTCTTGCTGGAAGAGCCCACAGCTCCTCTTCCTCAGTTTCAAGTCTGATAGCTTTGCTAGTCAATAGAGTGTGTTCTTCATGATGCTTGGTAAATGAATTTTATCAACCAGAATAATGAAAAGTTGTAACAGCAAACATGTTTTCACATGTTTTAATGTTAAATATCACAAGTGGATTTCTCCCATGTTCCACAGCATTGTGGATTTCTCCCATGTTCCCAAACCTAGGCTAATGAAACAACCTTCATTAAAACATTGCTGCTGTCAGGACAAAGAGAAAAGAAAGTGTGGTCCTCGTATTTCACTGGACACTTTAAACCAGGTGGCCAAGCATGACATAAATGGAGCAGGGATAATGTTCCCATGAAGTAGAACAGCAAATATGTCAGCACATCAGTCACATCTTAGCAGTCTTCCTTACTCAACTATTTTCACTTGTGTGGCTCAGTTCTTGTTCTTGTTGTTTTTTTACTTTATGTTGTGACTGTTACATTACCATCACAACTGTTGGTTTATGTGCTTTGAAATGTGTTGTGTAAAAGGAAATACCTGGCTGTGTTAGAATTTATTTAATAAAATATATCAGTATGAGGCCAATATTTTACAAATAATCCTAATTCAGAAATACATTTTTCAATACATGTTAGACACTTTTATTTATTGACAAGCCATAGCAACACTCCTATTCAAGACATTTCAGAAATTAGAAGGTAATTGTTTAAAAATGAAGTCAGTCAATATCATTTATTGTGAAGTCAATCAAGTTAAAAGGTTATTTGTTTCATATAGGTACCTGCAATTCAAATTTGGACTTGTAATTTCCAAACAATTTTAAAAATTATACAGAGTTCCAGCAATCAATAATGTACTGCATTACCATTTAAACTGTTTTTGATGAAAGATCCAACAACATGAAGACCCCTATAAATGGAGCAGTCAGTATATAATTTGCTTTTTGTAAAAAATTAGCTTTTTCAGACTATTAGGACATAAATTAGTCAGAAAATAATATAATTTTACGTCAACAGTATATTGACTCCCTGTACCCAACAGTAACTTTAATTTTTTTTTTTTACAACATGGTGCAAATAAATCTTTTACTACGTAAAGAAATTTCTGTGTAGTCTTGTATGTGTTCTTAATTTTAACCTAAGTCTCAGACGCCCCCTTGTGGTAGAATCTGGGCATTTGCAGCGATTGTTTGTAAAAACCTGGTGGGGTTTCTGCCACTGGGTCACTTCCAATTTTGATGCTCTCAGCATATGTAAAAGTGCTCCCAGGTGAGTTTAAAAAAATTATTATATTATATTTTAGTGCATTTAAATTTTTACCGCACGCATACAATGAAGTATTTTATTCATTAAAATGAAATGATAAAAATATTCATTGACGGTATGTGGTTAGGTATACAATAAGGTGTTTCCTGCGAAGTCAGTTTCTCTTTAATTATGGCAGGATCTTCTCATTTCCGAAATCTAAATTCGAGTTCCTTTTTCAGTGAGAGGCTGGAGCGAATGTTTCTCCTTCTCAACAGCTCCATCCCCTGCCTCAGCTGCCCGCCACCCTCTTTGCCTTATGAACAGATAAACTCTCAGTCTTTCCAAGGCAGAAGCCTTTGTATACAGCAGAGCACTGTTACATTTGCTTCTGTAAGTCTCAGTCCGATGCTAACCATAAAAAGTAAAAGCAGAGGTTCTCTGGACAGGAAGTAGAACACGGCAGGCGGTGTCTTTCCATTTCCTCCCACGTAAACATGACTTGAGGCCTTCACTGACCTTACTGACTCCTCAGACCCACAGCCAAAGAATGTAGAGAGCTCTATTTCGGTCCTGAGAAGTTGAACCATAGCACCCATTTCACACTTCTTTGGGTTCATTTGGCAAGAAAAAAATTAATCTTAAGCCTAGATTCATTTGAAGAGCTTTACAATTCTTATTCCCCGAACCCACTCCAGATAATTAAGTCAGAAATTCTCAGAAAGTATCTAGCAATCTTTTGATGATTCTAATATGTAGCTAATTTGAGAAGTGTTGTACTACATACAGGAGGATCATCTAGGAGTCTCAGTCATGCAGCAAGCACCAGGCACCCCTTGGAAATTAAGTGGAGCTGAGTCTATTGATTCACTGCAATGGGAGAAAATAAGCACTTGAGAAATGGTGGTTGTTTCACTGAGCAAAGGGAAAGACAGCGATTTTAATACATGGGATTAAGGCAGAGCTGAATGTTTCAACAGGATCAAAGCAAATCATGAGGCAAAGACCCACATCAAGTCTGCATTGCAAGGTAGATCTAGAGTACATTTTCCCAGGAGACATTAATGCTGAAGTTGATGTGCAACTCTGTATCCAGAAACCCTGTATGGAAAGCCATGCACCTGGTATGTAAATTGAGAATACTTTCCTGAGTCAAAGTAACTTCTCTCCTGCTGGCCAGAAAGGGACATTTCTTTTTTATGGATATGGTTTTAAACAGCAAAGTTTCTGATTGTGCTTTTGATGAAGAAGATGTCCCAAATTGTGAAAAAGCAACTGCCACTCGAAGAAGGGAACACCCTAACAATGTTGTTGGGGGGAACATTCATATCTGTTCACTTTGCAGGGAGCTTTAACTGGGCTGTGATTGCAGCCTAATTAATGGCAGGGCCGATTTTTGTAATCTGAGCTAATTTTTTACCTTTTCAAACATAGGTAGGAAAAAGCAAAAGCAAGGCCCCAGCATTGCTTCTAGAAGAAAGATGAAACAAGACATGAGAGTCCAGATATCCTGTTAGTAGATATTGCTTATATGTTAGTTTGACAAAGAATTGCTGGCAGTCTGCTGTGCAGAACCCTATGCAACATACTGAAAATTCACTGATAAGCAAAATCCACACATTACCCTTTAAAAACTTATGAGCTGATAGGAGAAAGCACTTAATTAGGCAACTTAAACAGAGCATAGAAGTGCTATTAGTGGGTTTTTAAAAAAGGATGCCAAAGACAATTAATTCAGTCCTGGGTATTAAGAAACCAGAAACAAATTTCCAAGATTTTGGAAGAGAAATAACAAGTAAGGGGTTGGGGAGGCAGCCAATGGGTAGAAAGATGGAAGTAAGAGAAAAAAATTATTTTAAAAAAAGAATCATTTGGGTTCTAACCCAGTCTCCACCGTGGTTGGAGGTATTTTCACTTGTACTACAAGGACAAGGACAATAGTGAGAGTTCTAAGTTAGCAATACCTCAAGGCGCATGAGTAGCATGCTGGCCTTTGTGCACATGCCCTGAAGAGATTACTTATTTCTAGAAAATAAATCATAACCATAATAGATAAGCAAATCATTTTATATGCTAGGAAATAAGTGTGGGGGTGCCTGGCAGTAGGATAGAAGTTAGGGGTTAAATGATGTGGCATCTGTCCAAATGTGCAGAGAACATAGGGGAATTCTGAAAAGGTGTGACTGCAAAGGTGATGCTTGTCTAAACTACAGGGAAACTCCCAGTCTGCACCAGCATGGTTTGACCTCACTCAGTATTTCCCTCTGCATCTGTATGATTGCCCTACTAATTTCAAAGATCCTGGCTTTGTGCTTAAGATAAACTTTTCCTTTGCTACCTCATCTCTGCACTCCTCACTGAGAACCTCTCTGCTCAAGTGATCAGACATGTAGCTTTGCCTGCAAATAGGTGTCAGTGGGACAATTTAAACTGGGCTCTCAGACTTACAGTTTCTTAACTTCCCATAGCTCCTCTTGTCTGCTCTCTCTCTCTCTCTGTCTCTCTCTCTCTCTCTCTCATGTCCTACTTCAAGGCAACAGCTGATTAAAATGGTGTTTCTTGACACCCACCCTTTAGGTCCCCCCATTCTCACAAGCAGTACTATGTGGAAGGAATTTTATTTGTCATATAGCTGAAGAGAATTTGATGGGCAAAGTTTAGGAACATAGAATGGCCTGAAATTCATGAGGTGGCCAATAACATCCCACTGATAAATTCGGAATTGTAGTAATAGAACTTTGCCCACAAAATTTAACCATCTTGAAAACTGGACTATGAGTGGCCCAAGCTGAAGGTCCACACAGCGAATATTACCGGGCAGTGCAGCCTCAGCTGAGAATCTGGTAGGACCCTGCCCATTGACTCCTTCTGGGAGGTCATTTGGGTCCTGATTGGGCCCCGTGCAGTGACCCCGAGTACAAGGGAACTTCTGGCAGTGAGTGGTGCCAGTTGAAGGCCTGCACAGTGCTCTCTACCCAGCAGTAGAGCCTCAGCACCTTGCTCGGAACCTGGTAGGAGGCCGCCAACATCCCCAAACAGCAGGGGACATTTGCTTCACTACATGGCATGAGCTGAAGGCCTGCACACAGAGCTCCCTCCAGCTGTTCAACCTTGGTAGGCCACTCAGAACCTGGTAGGGACTCACCCAGCAACCTCAAGCAAACAGGGAGCTTTGGAGTACCACATGGGATATGTTGAAGGTCACCCTCCATTTGAGGAGCCTTTAAGTACCATTAGGGACCCAGTAAGGCCTGCTTAATGACCACAATCTTCTGAGGAAAGTTCCTGCCAAGTTGACAGACACCTTTAACCCAGGAAACAACTGAGACTGTGTATTCAGCTGCCTCAGGGGAATACAGGGAAATGACAAAATGAAAGAACAAAATGCAATCCCAAACCTTCAGTCCAGTCCAGACAAGCCTAGGAGACATAAACATAGAAGAAAATGTAAACTGTACACCTGAAACTTGTGAAATGATAGCAGCTGAAGTAAAGAAACAACTCCATGAAGCTATACAGGAACTCAAATCATAAATAATCTCCTAGGTAAAACAAGAAATGATAAAACTAAAAAAAAAATGCTGAACCCATCTAAAGAGGACATAGTTAAAGAGATAGAGGAGCACTACAAAAAGATAGAAACCTTGAATGAACAATATAAGAAGGAAACAGAAAGCATGAAATAGATTCAAAAAGACATCCAGGAAATCAAATATTCTATCCAAAGCTGTCACAACCACCTCAATGAATGTGAAGATAGACTTTCAGACCTTGAAGACAAGATTGCAGCGAGTGAACAGGAAAGGAAAGATTTTTAAAAATAACAAGGAATCAGGAAATAACAATTCAACAGTTTCAAGATGATGCAAAGAAGAACAATATAAGATTGATAAGTCTCAAAGAAAAAGGTGACAATACAAATTATATACAAAGACTATTTATGAAATAATACCTGAAAACTTCCCAAACATGGAAAAGGAAACTGAAATACAGATAAGTGAAGCATATAGAACTCCAATTAGCCATAACTGAAGTAAATCTACACCCAGATATATAATAAACATCCCAGAAATTCAGTATAAGAACAGAATATTAAAAGCTGTTACAGAAAAAAAATCATCTAGAAAGAAAAGCCCATTAGAATAACAGCAGTTTTCTTACTACAAACAATGAAGTCAAGAAGAGCATGGAGTGAATTATTTCAATTCCTGAAGGAAAATGACTTTGTCCCTGATTGAGACTGGCCAGAGCAGCCCAAACCCACTGGAGCAAAACTGCACCACTGTGACTAACCGGTCATGCTGAAGACAGAGGTTGGAGAGCCCAACAGAGAATGGAGCCAGAAAAGGACCTCCATTAAACTGCAATGAGTGCTGGGAATAAGACCCTCCCCATGGGAAGGGGATGACCAAATGGACGACATGTTGGAATTGGGCAGGAGGAGCCTGAACTAGGAACAACAGTGACTTCAGCTGGTTGCTCTCTTCCTAGAGCAGATTGGTGGGATCTGCTTGACCAGGGTCATGCTCCTGGCCTGGACCCAATAAGCTGTCCCAAACAGAATTTCTATGTGTAGCATACACTAACCCAGCAAAGGCCCCGAAAGATTGACTGGCCTGGTGGGGAGGGGCCAGCATACACAGCCCCTGCTTACACCTCAGTGACCAAGAGCAAACAGGAGAGAGCAGAAATCCCTCACCAGCGTACTTCAGAAGAACCATAACCAACAAGGAAAGAGGCTGGGACCTCTACTATACACCTGTATGAAAGAAACCAAAACCATAACAAGAAAAAGAAACAAGAAAAATTCCCCACCCCAAAACTCTGAGAACATTGATCCAGGAAAGGAAAATACAAAAGAGACTGAAGGCAGCAAACATGCAACATCAGACACAGCATCAACGGACATTAAGAGATATCTTTGGAACCTTGTAAATAAGTTCAAAACTGAAATATTAAATCAGTAAAGCAAGATATAAGCAGACTAATAAAAGAAATTCTAAGCACCTCTCAAGAAGACACAGATGGGAGAAGGGAGGAACACAAAAATATGGAAGAAATGTTCAATAAAGAATATGAAGAAAACCTACAATACATGAAGCAGATTCAAAGACATTACCAGGAAATTAAAAACTCCATTGAAAGCTGACAAAACTGCTTAAAAGAAACTAAGGATAGACTATCAAAACTTGAAGACAAGTTTGCAATGTGTGATCATGAAAGGAAAGATCTTTTAAAAATAACAAGGAAACTAGCAGTAACAATACGAAGGCTAGAAGATGACAAGAGAATCTACAATTTAAGAATAAGAAATGTGAATGAAGAATCAGGAATAAAAACAGGGGAATTACAAAGGCTATTCACAGAAATAATTAAGGAAAACTTCCCAAGCATAGGAAAAGAAAATGATATTTGTATATGTGAGGCATACAGAACTCCAGCCACCTACAATCCAAACAGAGCTACACCCAGACACATAATAATCAAGATACCAGAAATTCAATATAAAAACAGAATATTAAAAGCCATCAGAGAAAAGAAACAGATCACTTTAAAGGAAAACCCATCAAGATCATGGCAGACTTCTCAACACAGACCATCAAATTAAGAAGAGCTTGGAGTGAAGTATTCCAAGCCCTGAAAGAAAATAACCTCCAGCCCAGATTGATGTACCCTATAAAACTGTCACTAGAAATTAATGGAGAAACAAGATGCTTCCATGACAAAGAGGAACTGGGGAGTTTGTGACCACCAATCCAACCCTACAGAGAATACTGAAGGACATTCTAGAGAGAGA
>PVLA01016470.1:0-20614 GCA_004027455.1 Hydrochoerus hydrochaeris
CCCTCTAGATAACCCCTTTGTGAGGACTGATTGTGGGGTTTTGCCTTCTGTGAATAATGTGAGAGAAATGAAAGAGCTCATGGAGGAGGATTTACAAAATTCCTGTGAGACAACTACCCTGAGACACTGGACAGGCAGCCAGAGATGGGCAACTAGGACCCATATGTTACGCCACCGGCCACCTAAGACAGGCACAGGACCAATTGCTGTCCTGCAGGCCCATGACGGGTAAGGCCTGGTTGGGTACATGTGAAGAGTCCTTGACCTAAGACAGGCGCTGTCCTTGCAGGGACTGCCACTCCCATAAATGATAAGAAAAGGGAGCGGCCTAATAATCTCACACATCTCTTCCTCCTGTGGGCGTCCGGTCCTCCTGCGGGCGTCCGGTACGTCGGATTGCATTTCCCGGGCTGACTAAATGTCAAGATTAAAATGTTAATTGATACCTATTGCCCTGAACCTGGGGCACCTTCTGCTTGGAGTTGAGGTCAATTAACACCTATTGTTTGGGATTGTCCCTGCCTGGCCCTGGGCCTGGGGAGTTTCCTGCTTGGGGCTGGGGGTTGCTGCCAGGGTTGGCAAATATATATTCCAGCTTCTAAAAAATAAAGGTGGATTCAGATTCACTCACAGACTGGTGTGCAGTGTTTTCTGTCTCTCAATCGCCGACTCCCTGACCACCTTTGGGAAACCCTAGCCCTGCCGCAGCTGGACTCCGGCACCCAATCATGCATAGAGTTTGGCACTTTATTATAGGAATGCTGGGGAGACATGGACAGTCCTTGAGCAGAAGAGAGCAGGCCACTACTTGGGCTTTACTGATATCCATATGAAGGTCACAGGAGGAGGGACTGGAGGCTGGTAAGGCAGGATGGTAATCTGGGAGAGGATAAGGACAGAATGGACCAGAGAGGAGGGGCCAGGCTAAATTGATCAATCAATCAATCAATCAATCTCTCCCTCTCCTACTCTGTTTTTTTCTCTCTTCTCTTTGTGTTCCTCACCCAGTCTGCTGGCCTGTAGGACCTGCCAGGCCTTGGACAAAATCTTCATCAACCCAAACTCACTCACAGAAATCACTGCATTCTCAGAGATGTTCTCTCTAAATTTCTACTTTTAAATTAAGGGGAAGCTAGGTGTTATGGTGTAGATCTACAGTGTCTCCCCAAAAGGCACATATGTTCATGTGGGCGGGTGAGGAAGGTGACTGGATCATGAAAGTGTATACTACTCATCAGTGGATGCATCCAGTGAAGAATTCAGAGCTAAATGTGCTGTTGGGAATTAGGGTCTGGTCACAAAATCCCGGTCACTGGGGGTGGTACTTGCAAGGACATATCATTCTGTTTGGCGCCTTCCTTCACTCTAAATTTTCTTCATAAGAGTACTGACTAGCTACAACACAATCCAATGTATGATATTAAATGTTCTGGTGGCCAAAATAAAAAGTAAAATGAGACAAATGAAATTACTTTTAAGAGCAGTTTATTTAGTGAAGTATGTTCAAGTATCATTTCAACACATTGCCAATATTAAAATTACCAACAGGAGCCTCATAGTCTTCTTTTGTTTACTGAATGTAGCACTTTTCAAGTCTCAATAGGCTTGCGTGGCTAATAGCTTCCATACTGAACTCCACAGAAGTTTAAGTTTCCACTTTTGCTTTAAGGTTTATGGTTCAGTGCAGACTATTTTGTGTGTGTGGTGGAGTCAAAGTTCATTTTTTCCATACCTTTATCTACTTGTTCTATCAACGTTAGTTGAAAAGTTTCTCCTATTTCCATGGAATAACTCTGCTCCCAGCATCTATATGGTCTACCCTAGCTTAATAGTAGGGTCTGAAGAAAAGTTTAAACCTTCTTTTGCCTACTGTTCATTTCTTTAACACAATTTTTGGGCTAGTCTAGATGCTTTACATTTCCATATAAATTTTAGAGTGAACTCATCCATTTATATATATTATGTATATATTATATATCCTTACACACACACACACACACATATATACATATATACACATATACGTATAAATATATAGTGACTGGGATTATTTTAAATCAACATAGAAAAAACTGACATCATAATAATTTTGGTCTTCAAATTCATGAACATGGTATAATTCTTGCATTCATTAGGGCCTTCTTTTATTTCTTTCAGTAATGTTCTATATTTTTTAGTAAAGAAGTTGCACATTTTTGGAAAAGATTTTTCCCTTATGTTTCATTTTTTAATGCTGCTATAAATGGGCTAGAATCCAGATTTAAGTAACTTTCGGTGATCATCCTTCCTTTGATTTCTTGCCACCAAGTCTTCTTGTATCAAGCGACGGCTATGCTCTATTCTTTTTCTTGTTCTGGTGACAAGTGTAGGTGAATTTTAATTCATTTGTTTATTCTTTAGATGATCCTGAGATTTAGTGAAGGAGCTTTGCTCATTTGCTTGGTTTGACTTGAGAGGAGAGAGACCATGAGTGGGGGTTTACCTCTATTATCTCAATGCAGAGGCAATTTCTTGAACTCCACTTCCAGACACGAAAGCAGCTGGAGGCTAAGGGGGAGGGTATTCTAGGAAGAGTGACTTCAGTATCAAAGACTGAGGTGTGAACCAGCAGGGCACACTGAAAATGGTATATAAAGGTGAGAAAGGTCAGGGGGCAACATGAATGGAGGAGTGAATGAAGTGAGGCCATGAGGAAGCTGGAAGAGTTGGTTGTTCAGGAGCAGGAGCCATGAGTGAACTGTAAGCACAGTAGAGAGAACTCTGGGTGTCCAAATTATCCCCATCTTTGGGGAAGGAAGGAGAGGGAGAGAGGGGGAGAGGAAGAGAAGGGGAGAGGGGGAGGGGGAGAGAGACAGAGAGAGAAACCAGACAGGGCCCAGATGGTGCACAGATCTGAATCACAGGCTGCTATGATTTGAGTCTGGATGTCCCCCCAAAGCCTCATGCAGTCATGGAGGTAGGTTTCTAGAGTGACTCATGGTCCAATGCTGGGATTATGGGTGTGAGTGCTACATCCAAGTGGGTGCATCCCTTACATGCAATATAAGGGACAGGAAGAGTTTTCTCTATGTGCTTCTCCCCTTTTGCTTTTGTTGTCTTTTGCTGTTTTCCACTGCTATGAACTGTTGTCTCTGCCATGTGCCATTTCAGCCAGCTGTTTACAGACTGAAACTTCCACAAACTATGAGCTAAATAAACCTTTCTTTACTTCACTTTGAGTGTTGGTTATTTTGTCCCAGCAATGAGAGAAAAGTAACAAAGACACAGATTGAGGTCACTTGCAAAAAACAGCTTTTGTAGGAAAGTGGCATCAAGACACAGACAGCTGGCCACTTTCAGAGAAGAGAAGAACTTCCAACAAGATCTCTCTGTTCAAAGTACAGGATCCAGATCCAGAGTGTGCTCAGCCCACTCTGTGCCTGGAGTTATGGTGGGATTTTATTTCTGTCATTCTCATCTTGAAGGATGGCTTCTGAGCCCTATTTTACAGAGCAGGAACCTGAGACACGAGAGGTGGCATTTGTCTGTCAGTTCATAAGCGGGAAGAATGTGGATCTGAACTTGGAGTGTTTTGAAAGACTGTGCTCTTTTGCTATAGTTGTAGCTCATCACATGCAGGAATTCTTTAACATTTCATTTTAATGGACAAATAATAATTATATATGCCTTTTTAGGTAAAGTGTGATGTTTCAGTAGATTTACATCTTAAGGAATTAGCAATCAGACTAGTTAGCTTATCCATCACCTCAAATACTCATCATTCCTTCAAAATAATGTTGTTTTTTTTTTTAAAAAAAAACCCTCTTTACAATACAATTTTTTGCAATAATATGGATGAACCTGGAGGACCATGTGTTAAGTGATCCAGGCACAGAGATAGGCAGTGCACATCTCATTCACATGTCAACCTGAAAAAGTCGAATTCATAAAAGTAGGACAGAGTGGTGATTATGGAGAAGAGAGGAGAGGAGGGATGCAACATAGCACCATACTTTCAGTGTTGCTGAGGATGGGCTCTAGATGCTGAGTGGGGTGACCTAGAGCTTTTTGCTTCTGCAGGACCATCTCAGTTTTCCTTAGCCCCAGAGGTGCTATGACTTCTTCAAACAGAATCAGTCTTGGCAACTTTTCACTCATGGATCTTTATCTCTGAGTACTCACTGGTGATGCTTTGGTGCTCTTGCGGGTCTCTGGGCTTTATTCCATGGAAGCTGAGGGATGCATAGTGGATCTCTTCCTCCTCCTCTGAGGGGGCAGCCACAGATGGGGGAGGCTGGTGTGAGGAGCTGTCGTCCGGCTGAGATTCAACCAGGGGACCCTGTGTGGGACAGAGAGAATGGAATCATGGCAGAATGCTATGGATAGGAAAGGGAAGAGTCCAGGCAAGCCCATGAGTGCCTGCCTCCATCCCTTCATGTGCATTTATGTTGCAATTTTCTTCACTCATTCTTTCTTCAAGCACTGAATATGGAATGAGCACCTCCTCCCATTCACAGCTCCATGAAGAAGACAGTGATTTTTTTTTGTCTCTAGTTTATAGATGTGAAAACTGAAGTTGAAATCAGTAAGTAACATGCTCAAATTTCCTAGAAAATCCAGGATTGCATCCATTTCTTTGTGATCCCAATTCTAGAATCCCCCCCATGTGACATCCTGAGCTAGGTGCATGGTGGGCATGATAGATGGCCTGGCTTCTTGCATCTCATGTGTTAATTGAGGTGGTGGCAATAAATTAGCAATCAAACAAGAATCTAATTGTGGGCTGCAATGGTCAATAATAGAGTGAAAAGGAAGTGTTCTGATTCAGATGTGGCACCCACACTCAGAAGTTTATGGTTTGATGGGGATGAGGTGGAGAAGCAGACAGTCAAAGAAATCGTAGCCTTCTGATAGGAAGAACAATGCCCTCCATCAAAATTTCCTCAGCCTAAAACCCCTGGAATCTGTAAATATATTACCATTTTGGCATATTCTCTCTCTCTCTCTCTCTCTTCCTCCCCTCCCCCCCATCATGCCAGCAACAGAACTCAAGACCTTGTGCTTGCTAGGTAGGTACTGTGATGCTGAGCTATAACTCTGGCCTCATTTTGGCAGATTTATATAAGCATGTAACATACTTTGATCATTTTCACCCTCATATCATGTCCTTTATCCCACTCTCCCTCCTAGTTTCACAATGGGGAAGAGATTTCAATGTATATAATATATTTGGATCATATCCATCTCCCTAGTACCTGCCCACAAGTCTCCCCCTTATCCTCTTCCTCTTTCTAATAATAATCTCCCTGTTACTCTCTTTTCACCTCTTTTAGATTCCATAAGTATTTCATTATGGAAAACATAACACTTATCTTTCTGAGTGAGTCTGACTTATTTTGCTCAACAAAATGGTCTCCAGATCCATATACTTCTGATAAGAGGAAATTTGAAGATAGAATTAAGTTGGGGCATGGAGCTGGAGAGATGATCCTAGATTGTTTCAGTCATCCCAATGTGACCATAAGGGTCCTCACAAGTGAAAAAGCTGCACAAAGAGATTGGTAGATGTTACTCTAGTGACTTTGTAGATGGAGGATGGGGCCCTGGCCAAGGAAAGCAGGTTTCCTCCTGAGGAGGCAAAATTACCAAAGATGAATTCACACCTTGGTGCCTCTAGAAGAAGCCAGCCCTGCCTACCTTGATTTTAGCTCAATGGAACTCATTGGATGTGTCTTTCAGAACTGTAAGGTCATATATTTACTATTATGGGCATGATATCTGTGGCAAATTGTTACATCATCAACAGGAACCTGATACAGACTCACAAAGGGTAAGAAATGGAGCTTCCCTGGGAAGTGTTCCCTTCAACTATGCCCTTCTCTACTACACTTCTTAATAACGGGACAGCTCCATAAAATTGTTGACAACTATTCACAGTGTTGAACAGCTCAGGTAATGCATCAAATATCTGCATCCAAAAAACAAAACAAAACAGGCTATTGCATGTGTTTGTTACCTTGTGATCTTGTGGCTAAGTAGGAACTGTGGTTCACTGCCACTGCCCAGATCACAATAGTCCTGTACCACATATCACTGGCCTCAGAAAAGATTAAAACTCAAAATCTGGAGTATAGTTTCTATTGAATGTACAATGGTAATGTTGAAAGATCTTAAGTGGGAACATCATAAGTAGGGACCATCTATACTCAAAACTCTCACTTCCTTGTCCAAATGCATACAAAACTCAACACTTCCAGACTGAATATCTTTTTCTCCTACAGTCTTCTCAACCTCCAGGACTGGCACGTCCATTCTTCTGGTTGCTCAGTACAAATGCCTAGAACTCACTCTTCATCTTTTCCTGCACTTGCACCCACACTCAGCACAGGGCAAGTCCCCTTTACCTTAACCTCAGTGCCCCAGCAGCCAGTCCGAGAGCCAGTGCCATTGCCTCCTGCCTGGAAAACTTCACCAGCCTCATTCTAACCTCTCTGCTGCTGCCCTTCCCTGGCCACACAGTGTCTGTACACAGTAGCTGGAGGAACCCTTGAAAATTAAAGTAGGATTATTCCTTTTTTTGTGCTCAGAGCTCTCAGACCGGCATGTTCAGACCTGATATGCATACATTTGACCCCTCCAAACTTGTTGCCTGTGGTCATCCATTGCTTCTCTCTCTGGGCACATGGGCCTCATGGTTAATTCCTCCTCCACTCACTAGTCATCTTCCTGTTTCTGAATATCTGCACCTGCTTCTCGCTGCTATGGGTAGCAGCTGAAGCTGGAGATTGATTGCATGCGTGGGGTTAAAGCAAGGTCAGCAGCTGAAGCTGGAGATTGATTGCATGCGTGGGGTTAAACCAAGGTCAGAACATGAAAGTCTGAAGTGCGCCAGGTAAATAAGCTGTTCCAGCTCTGAGAGTATGAGGGGCTCAAGTGGGTCACACAAAGTTCCAAAACAGAGGGGTTGAAATTGACATCAACCTCCTGAGTATATAAATAAATGCACTGCAGTGGTGGAGCAGTTCCTTTCCTACCATCAGGAGAGAGGGCTCTTCACCTAACCTCAGCTTTTGTCTTTTTTCTTTCTTTTCTCTATTCTCTTGCCATTCTTCCCCCTCATAACATCTAGAGCTACAGCCAGATGCAAGAATGATGCCTTAACACAGAATAGGGTAAGAAAAAACCAGTGGGTGAGGGGACACTTCTCATTATGCATAAAAAAGGGAGAGAAGTGATACTGATATCATCAGGTGTAAAACTTGAGAGAGAAAAGATAAAAACAGGCTCACTAGGGGAAAGAGAAAACTGAATTCACAAGGCCATAGAGAAAACCAGGCTTACAACAAACAAAAGGTGTACTGGTTTTATTAAATGTTAGACATGGGGCAAACAGATTGTCAAGAACACAAATGTATATGGAACTGTTTGTGGGATTCTTGTATTTACTATATTTTTGTGAATTTGCATGAGGAAATGCTTTAATGGTTGTAAGTTTGTTGAGAAAATCACAAAGGGTTTAGTTCTGAGCACTATTTTTAAATCAAGTCCCAAGCAAGAAAAGGATGGGGAGAGAACAGCCACCCCAGTAACCTTAACGGAAACACATGCAGCAATTCCCAACTTTTCAGCTCAGAAAAATTTTGTTTCACAAGTTGGAACTTCTGCCCCTCAGGGAATAGAACCATTTTCTCTCTCTCCCTTACAACTGACACTAAAAGAAGCCAGATGGAGGGTTTTTAACATGTCTGCTCTGTTACTGAAGTTCAATTACCCAATAACCTGGGACAAGTTATACATATTTGTGACACTGTACCCTTTAAGACATTAAAAAAATAAAGATACAAGCTACCACTACCTATGGCCCTATGGCCCCATTTATCCTAAGTATAATGGGACTTATAGGACAACAGATTATGGTCCCAACTGTTTGGAAAGGAATAGTTAAAGCATATTTAAATCCAAGGGATTATTTATTGTGGAAAGGAATTCTTTTTTGAATTGTGCACAGACCAGGCTGCACATAATGCTGCTCATAACATAGACATTACAAGAGACATGTTAACGGGAGAAGGTGCTTTCACTGCCACAAATAATCAATTTACTTTTGAGTTGCAAGTATGTGAGCATATTAAAATGGCTTCCACAAGAGCTTTGAAGGAATTTCCTTCAAAGGGTGAAACATCTGCTTATTTGACTTCCATTCATCAGGGTGCTGGTCAACCTTTTCAAGATTTTGCAGCACGCTTATTGCAGGCTAGTGGGAGGATTGTAAGTGAAACAGAGGCTAGCAAGTTAATTGTTCAACAATTGGCCTTTGAAAATGCAAATAAATTGTGTAAAGAGGCTTTAAGAGCCCATAAAAATGGGCTATGCTGTCTGAGATGATTCAAATTTGTGCAGACATTGCCCCTCATATGCGCAGGGGCTACCTTGGCTTCAGCTATCACTCAGATTATTCACTCACAGCCTAGAGGAAAGGGAAAAACAGTTACTTGTTTCAGTTGCAAGGGTGGGGCACATCTTGCCAAGAATTGCTCCGCTGCTCCTGTATGGGCAGCACAGGTGATATCTGTCTTTCCAACAAAATCTTCTACCATCTGTCCAAAGTGTAGACAAGGACATCATTGGGCCAATGAGTGTAGATCCAAAACTAATGTGGAAGGGCAACCCACTTTGGGAAACTTTCAGTGGGGCCTTCCCTAGGCTCGCCAAACAAAGGGGGCACTTTCCCTAATTCCTCCCAACCCTACCCTACAACACCAAGCATGTTTCTGATTCTGATGTGTGACAAAAGACTGCAAAGGTTTTGAGCTCAGTCCCTCCTCCAGATTCCTGAAATGGGATCCCAAGTTATTTCTACTGGAATGTCTGAACCTTTGCCTCATGGAACAGTGGATCTCCTGCTAGGCAGCAGCAGTTTCACTTTAAAAAGTCTCCAAGTGTTGCCTGGTGTCATCAATGCTTATTATACATGGAGGATTGAAGTTATGGTTCAATCTATTCAACATATTATTCAACTCTCACCTGACTCTCATATCATCCAAATGTTCATTCTTTCCCTGACAAAAATTGGAAAATCTATAAATAAGAAAAGGGGTTTCAAGGGTTTTGGGTCCTCTGATATGTATTGGGTAGAACAGTTTAAACAATATCTTCTCCAGAGATGGAGTTGATTACTGAAGGAAAGGCATTTTAAGGGCTTCTAGACACAGGTGCAGATTTTCAGTTATTGCCCAATACCACCGGCCTATGGCGTGGCTTCTGCAACTACAGATTACAGGAGGTGGACAGTGTTTCTCACCCTAGTAGAAGTGCAAAATTGTTAACTAGGAGGGATGCTGGCCTTCGTGGACTTTTTCACCTTATGTGCTCCCCCTACACCAGTCAGTCTATGGGGTCATGATGTATTACAGGATATGGAAGTATTTTTATTTAGTCTTAGCTCTTTGGTGATTCATCAGACATGCCAACAAAGTTTCCTTCCTACTCAAGGGCTTAGTAAAAACAATCAAGGAAGGAAAGAACCTCTTCCAGTTATTCCTAAAGAGGACCATTTTTGTATAGGCTACTTGACTTAACATTTTCAAGAGGGGCCTTGATCCCTTCTTCGACCTCACAGACAGTGTCCAAGACAACTTGAACATCTGATGACTCTGTTAGGTTGATCAATGGCCCCTCACTAAGGAGAAGCTTTCAGCAGCTCATACTCTGGTTAATGAACAGATGATGATGGGGCGCATAGAATCCTCCAATAGCCCTTGGACTACCCTAATTTATTGTAATAAAAAAGAAGTCAGGAAGGTGGCGATTGCTAAGGGATTTGTGGACTGTTAATCACACCACAGAACTATGGGAGCACTTCCACTAGGACTGCCCAGCCCTGTAGCCATGCCTTCATATTTTTCCCTCATGATGACTGATTTTAAAAAGCGTTTTTTTTTGTTTTGTTTTTTTGTTTTTTACTATCCCTCTCCATCCTCAAGATGCCTTGTGTTTGTGCTCTATTAATCACCAGGCCCTATGTACAATTTCCAGTGGTGCTGTCTGCCAGAAGGAAAGGCAAATCGTTTGATCCTATGTCAAGAGTTTTTGGTGGCAGCCATCTTGTTAGTCCATCAAGCTCATCCATCTGCTTCTCTTATCCATTACATGGATAATGTTCTTCTAGTACACGAATCCTCATCTACCTTACACCAGGTATTTATTACAGTAGATAATGCCCTTCATAATACAGACCTAGTGATGACCCTGAAAAGGTACAAACCATGGCATCTTTTTCATATTTGGGTCACCTTAGTCAACAAAGACCTATCGTGCCCCCAACTGTTCAGAACCCAGGTGAATCATCTTACATCCCTAACTGATTTTCAGACTCTACTTGATAATATTATTGGCTCTGCCCAGCTCTTAACTAATGACTCATGATTTATCCCTTTTCTTAGACATTCTCAACATAAACCTGGCCCCCAACTCTCCAAGAATACTTACATCAGGGGCTAAAACTGTCCTAGACAAATCTGGCTCTCTCTAAGGTTCAGCTCTCTAGAGTTGACCCATCTTCATCTATGCTTTTAATTATTTTCCCAACTCAACATATGCCCACTGGGGTTCTTTGGCAGTCTCAGGACAATGGCTACATATGCCACACACTCCACATAAAACAATTACACCACTTTAAAATGATACGGCAGGCCTGATCACACACTGGCAGATGTGTGCTATTTGGGTTTTTGGAAGTGAGGTGCAAAATATTATTGTTCCCTTTTCTTCAGTTCAACAGTGGTTATGGCAATTCTCTTCCTCTTTGCAAACCACATTAGCTAACTTCCTTGTTGTTACAGATTGTCATTTTTCCTGAAGTTAATTCAATTTGCTTGCCTCACACCCTTCTCTTCCCTTCAAAAATAAGCTCAATTCCCATAGCCAGAGGAGTCACAGATGGCCCCTCCTCAGGCAGGGGAGATCACATTATGGCCTCCTCTTCCTGAGTACAGGATATGAGTTTTTCTTCTGTGCCAAAGTCAGAATTGCAAGCTGTTATATGGGCCTTACGAGATCATTCATCCATTCCAATCCATCCTTTTTCAGATAGCACTTCAGTTTGCAGTGTGATGCACCGCATGGAAACTTCCACCATTCACACTAGCCAGGAAGATCTTGTTCATTTACTTCACACTCTCCGATTTGCTATTGAGTCCCATCCTGTTCCCTATTTTACTGGTCATTTATGTTCTCCTTCCCAACTCACAGGGCCTCTCACTGAGGGAAATGCTGCAATAGACAGATTGCTGGCCACTATCCTTGATACTCCATCAGATGCCATTCAACAGGCTTATGCTTCCTATGCCACCTTTTAACAAAATGCTTTTGCTTTATGCAAACCATTGCATTTAATCCTGTTCCTGGATAAATTGTTAAGCAGTGTTCTTCATTTGTAATACACTTTCCCTCACCCTCTATAGGGGTTAATACCCAAAAGACTATGCCCCAACCATCTCTGGCAAATGGATGTCACTAACATTTCTGAGTTTGGCTCTTTACCCCGGGCCTATGTTTTAGTGGGCACTTACTGAGGGTTTATTTTTGCTTCTTCCCACACTGGGGAAGCAGCTAAACATGCTCATTTTTTGGATGGCTTTAGTACTACCGGATGCCCCCAGGCACTTGAGACTGAGAAAGCCCAGCTGATACAAATGCTGCCTTCCAAATGTTTTGTATAACTTTCTGTATTTCCCTTACCATGAGAACTCCTTACAGTCCTCAAAGTCAAGAAATTGCTGAACATGCCTACCATACACTCAAAATTCAATTACAAAAACAAGAGGGAGAATCCTTCCCTATAAAACTTACACCTCATAATAGTCTTCACTTGGCAGTATATACCACTAACTTTTTAAATCTTACTAGAGATGGGACTACAGCAACAGAAAGACAATTCTATCAGGTAAAGGAAAAGAAGCTAGAAAGGGGCCCTTTGGAAAGATCTTTGTAATGGACAATGGAAGGCTCTAGTGTAGTGCTAATTTTGGGCTAAGGGTAAGCTTGTGTCTTTCCAGAGAATGCTGAACAGCCTATCTGGGTACCAAAGCATGCTGTCCAGCTATATCATGGATCCATATCTGGAGGACTTGTTTCTGCCTTTGAAGAAGCTGATGCTCAGTCCTATGACAGTGATGTCTTAAGAGACTGCTCTGCAGCTGATAGACAAGGATAGTTGTAGGCCCAACCTGGGGCCAACTGAAGGAATTGATCCTGAATGTGGTAACCAAAAATGAGAAATGAAGGTCTGAGAAGGTAGTATAGTGCTTGGTGCTAACCAAGCTGATAAGAAATCTCTGCTAATTGACCTGAAAATAATTCTGACTAGTCTATTTGTAATTACAAATTTCTAAAATTGTAAGAGAATTGTTATAATTCAATTTGGTTGAAAATATATACTCTGACTTTGTAAGATGTTTGTGTGTTTATCTACTCTGTTAAGCTCTATACTTGTTTGTTTGTCTGTCCAGTAAATGAACAACTTTTTATTTTAGCTCAATTTTTCTTTTCCTTTTTTCTTTTGCCTTTTAGATCATTTGTTCATAATTTAATTTGGTTTATAGATTTAAAAATCATACTTCCACCTGGGTTGTCAGCTGGTCAAATTGATATCAAATCTGGTTTTTCTCATAGGTCATCAAAAATTGTTACAGTAGTTAAACAAAAATTCTTTAGGGTGGAGAGAAATTATTGGATAAGACTCTAATTGATATATAAGAAAGCAGCTTCCTGGAAACATTATCCAGTTGTTTATTGATAGGAGGCCCCAATGATCTCCATAGCTTTATGAGAGACACCCCAGTAAATGTTATTAAAATGTATTATTGTAATGTGTTTACACTGATCATTCATCAAAGGTTTAAGTTTTCTAGACAATAAGGTTTTGCATTTAAAGATGCTCTGGTACAAAAGGTCTTCATAAGGCTATTATAGTTGTTATTATTTTTTTTTTTTTGTAGCTCATTGAATGTATTCATGCCTGCAGATGTACAGGTCTTCCAAAATGTAAAATAGCAATTGTTAGTGGTGACTAACTTTTATTTCAGATTCAGACCTCTGCCTTTAACAAAAACTTTTGAGATGTACATCCCACTGAAGGTCAACAAGTTAGATAAAAGTTTTTTATGTATCAGGTATAGATTATTGATTAAATGGGTAATGCTATGTCAAAATGGAAATTTAAGTATGTTACAAAATGTCATCATGATAGTTATGCTGCAAGATTATATATAGCTTTTGATTTCTAATTTTCTGGGTAAATATGTACCTGTTGCCATTCTATAGGAATTCAAGTATTAGAACACCCATGATTATTAGAAAATAATGGTTCTATTTTATGTTTTAAGGTCCTTGATATTTAGATTAAAACAATAATATCAAGCTTACTGCCTTCATTAAAATGTAATGTCATTAACCTTCTCTTTTAGATGTTCAACAACTGAGATTTTCAGACCAAAAACTAGAAAGATAGGTGGTCTAAGATGATAACCAATATTTTTGCCTGAGCCATTTGACGTCACTCAAGACCCAGGACACAACAGAAACTCTCTATAACATCTCATAACTCGGTGAGTCCCTGGTCTTCTGACCAAGGAAATTGTAGGGCCACAGAGGAAAGTGATCAATGACATTTAGTGTGCCTAAGGAGAGTCACCAGGAGAGAAAAATCTCCCAAGCTTGCACAGAAAGCAATTTTGTCAAGCAATGGCTGTGACTCATCTAGATGGCTGACACTGACAGAAGTACTAAAAGGTACTGTGCATGGTTCCAAGGTAAATCCTAAAGAGACTTAGCTGATTTTCATAGAAAGAGATTAATTCTAGCTAATACATCTTAACTTGGTCTTGAGCATGCTGCATAAAAGCATAACCACAAAATGTGTAAAGCAATGCCATAGTAATATTTTAGCCATAAAAGAAACTCAAATCACTAACACCTTTTCAAAATTGCCAAGTACACTGGTAACTGACTATTATTATTTAGTAATGTACTGGTTAGATTACTAAATGCAGGGGCTTAAAATCCTTGGACTAGAAATCTTTAGCCTAAACTCATAAATTCACTCCAATGGAAAGAGTTTGAGAATGAGTCCTACAGAGTCCTGTAAACACAGCTCCCCCAATTTCAACCGACCACTGATTGCTTGCAACTACAAAACAAATAAGAGGGAGATGTGGGTGGCAGCTGAAGCTGGAAATTGATTGCACATGTGGGTTAAAGCAAGGTCAGTCCTGTGAACACTGAAAGCCCAAAGTGAGCCGCATAAACAAGTTGCTCCAGTTCCAAGTAAACAAGTTATTCCCCCTCTGAGAGCACAAGATGCTCAGGCAACTCATACAAAGTTGCAAAACAGAGAGGTTGAAATTGACATCAACTTCCTGAGTGTATAAATAAGTGAATTGCAGTGGTTGAGCAGTTCCTTTCCTCCCATCAGGAGAGAAGGCTCCACCCGACCTCAGCTTTCATCTCTTTTCTTTATTTTCTTTAGCCTCTTGCCATTCTCCCCACACACACATACACACACCAGAAACATCTTAGAGTTGCAGCCGGATGTGACACCCTGCATCTCTGGAGCAAACAAATGGCCAAATGGAGCCATCCACATCACAAGTAGCAAACAAAGTCCATCTACAGAATAAGAAAGAATGCTTGAAAGCCACTTATCTGATAAGCAGCCAATAACCAGAATATAAAAAGAACTTCTACCATTCAACAACAGAAACCAAGTCACTTGATTGGAAAAATGGGCAACTTGGATAGTCATTCTTCCAAAAAGATATACAAACAGACAATAAACATGAAGTGATCAATGTCACTAACTATGCAACTATTATTAGTTGAAAACTATTATTTTCAACTATTTTGAAAAATCAAAATCATAAACAAGCATCACCTCCCATTCACTAGTATGGCCACTATTCAGAATGCCATATGAAGCAAAATAAAACACAAGTTAGCAAGTGTTGGCTAGGATGCAGAAAAATGAGAATTCTTATGTACTATTGCTGGGAACAGAAAATTATGTATTCACTGGAAAAATAGCTTGTACATATTTATAACCCAGCACTCCAGGAGGTGGATACAAGAGGACTGCAAGTTCAAGCCCAGTGTGGGCAACTTAGTGGCTCAGCCAGACCCTGACTTAAAATAAAAATTAAAAAATATATGGCAAAGAATATAGCTCAGTGTGAGGGCCCTGGGTTTAATGCCTAACTAAGAAAGAAAGAAAAAAAAGTGAGTTACCATCTCATCATTTGATCCAGAAATTCTACTTAAGAGAATATCCCCAGAAAAAGGGAAGAGGATCTTGACAGGTATGTGCATATCTGTGTTCACTGTAGCATCATTCACAGCAGCCAACAGGTAGAAGCAACCCAGATGCCCATTAGTGCATAAATAGTACAGAAAATGTGGTATAAATGCATAGAGTGGAATAGTATGTACCCTTATAAAGAAAATTCCATGGGTTGCTACAACACAGATGAATCTTGAGGACATTACGCTATGTGTATTAAGCCATCACAATAAGACAAATACTGCATACTTCCACTTAGATGAAATATGCACAGTAGCCAAATGCATAGAAATAGAAAGAAACCCCAAGGACTGGTTTGGGGGAGAGTTTGGGCCCACAAGGGGCAGTAGGTATTATTGATGGACAGAACTTCAGTTTTGCAAGATAAGAACATTCTAGGATCTGTTGTACAGCTGTACACTTAGAAATAGTAATGGTGGTTAAGTTTTATGATGTTATTTTATAGCAGGCAATAAATAAGTTTTTCAAAATCCTCAGACCTTCTCAGTACCGCCTATTCTGTGTACCTTTCATTTCCCCAGAGTATGTCTCTATCTTTTATACCATATTCATTTATTAATTTTTGGTTTGTTGGTTAGTTGTTTCAGTTTATAACCCCCATTTAGAATAAAATCTGATTAGCCCACAGGTTTCTGCTGCTTTTCACAGATTATCCCTCCCAGCAAGAACTCAAGAACGTTTCCTGAGTGAGTTCATGAGTTCACTGCTGCTCAAAACACTCCAAAAGTCACACTCTACATCCAACAAATATATAAAAGTGTAACATTTACACCAAAACATAAAAGGATACACAGGAATGTATCCAGGGAAATGCAGAGGGAAGGTGTTTTAGGAGGAACAGCCCATGCAAAGGCCTAGAGGCCCAAATGACCTTGCTCTCCTGGAGTGGGAGGTGAGGAGCAGTCAAAGATGGAGCTGGGATTGGGTTGAGGAGGTGAGGCGCTCCTCAAGAATGAAGGGGTGTACGGTGCCAAAATACTCAGTAACTGAGATAAACACGCGATATTTAAAATCAAAATGCATGCAAAATACTCCGTGGAGAACAAAAATTAAATAAACCCAACATTAGCGAAAGTGCCCTGCTGAGCCAGCTATAGTCTAAGGCAAAGGAATACACTGCACACTCCTACTTACAAGTCTGTATGTAACCTGAACGGTCGGTTTTCTCCAGAGCACTGAGATAATTAAAATCATATTGACAAATTGAAATGTAATTTTATTAAAGCACTATTTGAGCTCTAAAGATGTTTTATATACCCAAAACAGAGTTTATTGTCATTTTGCTTTCCTGGAAGCAAATACAATGATATTTTCAAAATCTACTTCTTTGCCTCTTCATTTTCTATGATCAACAATTTCTTCTGACAACTTGATAGCCTTACATGATTTTTTAAAAGCAATTTTAGTTTACTCAACTTGTTATCTCAAGTTTTGATATCTGCTTGTTATTAAATTTTTGAGTAATTTTGTGTTTTAAAAAAATGGAACATTGAAACATTATGTGTCTTGGTTATAGAGATTTGTGCATCCCTTAAATTGTACATGCCAGGCAAGCACCCCACTCACTGGACCTTAATTCCAGCCCATGGTTGGGGGTGCCGATCTGAGAGCCAGCAAGTGTATGGGAGCTGTGGGCTGAGCAGTTTGGCTGCATTCTTTAAGTTAGCCCTTGGGTCTAATTTAGCTCATTGGCTGTCTTTATAAATAAAGTTTTATTGGGACACAGTCATACTCATCATTAGACATATGATCCTGTTTTCCTGCTGCAGTAGCATAGCCCAGTAGCTCTAACAGCCACTTGTACTGCCTACAAGGCCAACAACATTTACTACCCAGCCTGTTAAAATGGGTGTGGGGTAGCAACACACATTCAGGTACAGAGGAACTGAGCATGGTAGCTTTTGGAAGATCATTTGGATGGGGGACAAGGGAGGTGAGCAGGCACAGGGAAGGAATCCTGTGTCCTTAGCAATGATGGGGTCAAGCAAGGGAGGGGACAGATGCTGTTGTTGAGGAGGAGGAAGGTACACAACGACATTTGGGCTGTGACAGAAGGTAGGATGGAGAGGAAGGCACTCTGCTCCTGTGTGAGGTGGTGGGGTGTCTGAGGTCAACAAGATAGAAAACCAGTGGTTGTGGCTCAGGCATGGGGTGGGGGAAACAATGGGCAACACATGGCAAAGGAACCCTGGGGCCGACACAGGGAAGGGGTCCCATGTCACCTGTGAGGCTGAGCCATTGGTGGCGTCTGGACCCCTCAATCTTGCTGCTGGCCTGGAAGATTTCTTTCTGCAGGACCATATTCTGAATGGAGACAACAGGGGGCCGTTTAGCCTGGTGGGGGTCCCTGTCCTGGGCACCCTGACCCCCATCCCCCAACTGCCCTTTTCCTATTAAGGTGGTGGGATAGTGTTGAAGCTGGTGAGGGTGCCCTCATCTTGGAGGTCCCCAGAGGGCATGGTCAGTCAGGTGTGATCATGTTGCAGGAGTCTGGGAGGCTAAGGCAGGAGGATCACAAGTTTGAGCCCAGTCTGGCCAATTTAGCAACTTAATGAAACCCCATCTCAAAACTGGAGGGAGTGCTGAGAATTTAGCTCAGTGCAAAGGCCCTGGGTTCAACTCCCAAACTGAAAAAAAATTAAAAAATATCAAAACAACCAAAATGTGCTCTCCCAACCTCCTGGCAGCCTGCCTTAGCCTTGGTCCCTCCTGCCTTAGGCCCATCACCTGTCACCTTCTGGGGACTCCCGGTCTTTCCCAGGTCAATGCTCACATGACCAAGATGATGCAGAAGGACAGGAAGAACAGGGCTGTAGCGCCAGTTCCCGCAATGGCCCCCAGTGTCACTCCAGCCACTTCCATCCCTTTCGGTGGAAGCCCCTCTTTGTCTGCTGACAGACGAGAACCGTTGTGCTGATTCACGATGCATAAGGTCCCCGCCCCTCCTCCCACTCTCTGTGGGACCCTGGACTTCTTCTTTCTACTGCTTTCCTGGAAAGGAGAACTGGGGCAGCCGCAGGACTAGGGGGAGGAGAGCCAGGCGAATAAATGCTGGGTGCAGTTTGCTGTTGTTAAAATTTGGTAATTTGGTTATCATGGAATATGCTTTGCATTCACTTTTGGAAAGCTTTTTTGCATTCTAATATGATTATTTCCATTGATTGCTGAGGTTTCGTTTTCACGGCAGTTCTGTAATTGTTGCTTTCGTTTTTTGGCTTCTCCTTGAATTCTGTGCCCAAGGCAAATGCCTCATTCTAGTCCTGACCCGAAAAAGGACCTTGATGCTCCCAGCATCCCTATCTTAAGCCCCAGCCCCTGGCCCCCAAGAGCTCACTCTGCCCTTCCTCCAGTCTCACCCTATGCCATGCCTTGGTCCTGCAGGAAGAGGACATTGTGGCCCTGGGCAGAGGGCAAGTCCAGACCTCATAGCAGAGCCAGCACAGCAGTCACCACCCCCACTCCAGGAAGATGGGCTGCTATCTAAGGCAGCTGCTGTTCCTGTCCCAGCCCCTCTGCAGCCCACCAGTCACTCACTCGGCAGGGACTGATTCAGCGAGATGTGCTGGGAGCCCAGCGAGTTCTGTGCTCGGCAGGTGAGTTCTCCTTCACCCCTGAGGTGCTCTGGAGTCAGCTCCAGCACGCCAGGGTTCGCTGGCTCAGAGGGGCACAGAATCAGGTTCCCCCAGGACCAGGTCAGCGTGGCAGGGGGATGGCTGTCGACCGCACAGAGCAAGCGCAGAGCTTGGCCCTCCAGGACTGGGAGAGAGGAGCCATTCGCCAGGGCTGTGGGTGCTGTAGAGAAGATGCAGGGGGTCAGAGTGATGACGAGAAAGAAGAGAAAAAAGGAGAGAAAGAAGGATGCTGGAGTCCAGAGAAAGAGACAGACACTCAGACATGGACCGAAGTGTAGGAAAACATGCTTTCGTCCTGTGAGGGCAGAGATAGAACTCAGTCCCCATCAGTACAGGACAACTTGACCCTCACGCTCAAAATTAGAAAGAACAGGTGACCCGGCTATATTTTATGTTTAGGAGCTGGTCACACACACACACACACACACACACACACTTATGAAAGTAGACACAACACTACTCATCATGTTTCTGTTAGAAAAATGCAATTGGTGCCACAATGTCCACTGGCAGGAGATTCCCAAGGAAGCAGGTACCGCAGCCATGGAGAACCAGGGCCCTGTGTGCCGCTGATGCCCCATGAGCTCTCTGACCCTCGGGGGAAAGACCACGTCTCAGCACACCCTGTGTGGCTGTGATGACTTCTGGGGCCAGATTGCTGTGTGTCCTGAGTGTGCGTGTGTGTGTGTGCATGTACGTGTGTCCTGAGTGTGTGTGCGTGTGTGTGTGTCTCCCTCCTGCACTTGGATTGGATGGAAGCTTCTTTAGGAATGAGAAGTATGGAGGTGGAGAAACAGCCTGGAGAGCTCAGCCCCGCTGTGTGAAAGCTCCCTGTCCTTGGGCCGGCTGAGGCTTCTGTGCCAGAGTCTGAGGGAGACAAGGAGGGAGGAACTAGTGGGGTCAGGGGTTCAAAGTGACCAGGGGGCTGTGGGTGGGAGGAGCCAGTGGGCCCCCAATGAGGGATCTGTGTGACCCGCCTGCATCCATGTGAGGAGGTCCAGGCCCTGCGCCACCCACCCCAGCCACAGGGAGGCTCCATACCCGAGCTGGCTCCCCGGGCCACGACGGTTACAGTCAGGTTCCGTGGGGGGTCTGGGGCAGGAAGACACAGCAGAGCCATCAGCGGTGAGGCTGGGGGCTGCATCCGCCCTGTCCCCAGGAGCTGCAGAGGTGGGGAGGGCTGGAGGCCGCACCCTCCTGCCCCTGCCCCACCCGGACTCTACCCCAGTCCCGACCCAGCCGCTCTCCCGCCCCCAGGGGCCCTCCTCCCGCAGCTGCCCCGCGTCCCCTCCCCGCTCTCACAGGACACGTTGAGGTGCACCGTGGTCCTCCTGGTCACGTTGACGGCGGGCAGAGTCACCTGACAGGTGAGGGAGGTGCCATGGTCCTGGGGCAGGGGCGTGAGGGTGAGCACTGGGGAGCTGGTGTTCGTGGGGTGCAGGTGAGACACAGAGGCCCCCACCCAGGAGAAGATGGGGGGCGTCCCCCGCTCGCAGGCCCAGGGCGCAGAGCAGGTCAGGGTGCTGGGGCGACCGGACATCAGGGTCCCCGGGATGAGGATGTCCGGGCTGTGGGTCAGGGCTGGCGAGGAGAAGGGACAGCGGGGTGAGGACCAGGCGCTGAGGCGCGCGCGACCTTGAGGGAGCTC